>VZTR01024482.1:0-82254 GCA_013400775.1 Chaetops frenatus
GCACAGGGTCCTGAGAGATTTCTTTTCCATTTCCAACAATGAACTCTTTAAGTCTCTGACATAAGAAAGTGCAGTGCAAGAAAGTGCACAAGTGAGGGACTAACTCTGGAGAGGTTTCATTGCACCAAGCAATTCTACAAATCTAGATGGCCATGCTGACCGTAAGCACAAGACCAGCATCACAAACACAACATTTTTACTCCTGGCTGTTCCTCCTACCTGACACAAATGGAGGATAAAGACCATATTTCCATAAAGTGATTAGCAAAGAATAGATCTTTTCAGAGACCCCACAGGCTCCAGCCCTTCTCCTGATAGAGGCTGATCCTTGAGCTTCCAGTTGCTACTGGAGAGCTTCTCTCCTGGATCCTTTGCTGCACTTGCTTACAAGGAAATCACAAACTTGGTGTTTTATTTTAATACACATTTAAACACTCATTTTAAACAGTTAAGCTTTCTTCATTTTAACAGAAAACGGGCTGCTTCAATCTAATTGCTTTGTTTGTAGAATTATTTGCAATTCTAATTCTAGCGTTACTTGAAGCTTTAAGAAAGTGGTTTGATGCCTGAGTGAAACAGAACTTAATCCTCTGTAGGGTAGTGGAATGAGAATTTTTCCTAAAAATCCTATAAACCAACCTATAAAATTTCATCTTTACCTAGGATAATTCCCTGAGCAGTTTTCTACCGAAATACCAGCACCTTTACTGCATGAAAGGGTGTACCTTAGTCCTCATCCTTCTGTATTTTGTGAGGTTCCTGCCAGCACCTGCAAAGTCAGTGCAGACGAAGTACATGGAATGGTGTTCCTGGAATGGTTTCTGTGTACAGGCTCTTAGTGGAACTGGGCCTTCATGAAAAGAGTCCTTTGAGGAAGGCTTATCCTTTGGCTTGATAAACTTTTACAAAAGTCTTTTGCAGCAAGACCCTTACAGAGATATATTGGTTGACACCCATAGTCTTTTTGACTCCAAGACAAATAAACTTCAGTGACTTTAGTGAGCAAACAAATTCTGCAATTTTTTTCCAAGTACAACTCTCACCACTTTGACTTCCCATTGTGCCACAAGTTGAAAGAGTGCATAGAAACACTCTGCAAGCCATATCACCTCCTGAGTTGTTTAACAAATTGCATGGTCAGCAGCTCCAAGATCCCACTTTGTGCATAATTAACATCAGTAGAGGTTAATTACAACTAGCCATACAGCAATCAAGCAGAGAGTAAAACTAATCTGAACAGTTTAATTATTAAAAAAATTATCTTATATAGTCAATGTGATAATCACCATGCAATGGAGTTTATGCCTTTTTAAAAACCCATTCTGAAATTTGACCTAATATTGGCAAGATTTGTGTGCAGGTAATTCTATGAAATATGTTGTTAAATCAAGTAGATGGGCTGTAAATACCCATAACCACTAATAGGAACACAAGCAGCTACAAAATTAATGCAAAGGAAGAACAGGTCAGTGATGAACCTTTATCATCTGAAAAGAAAATTTATCTAAATTTGATTGTGATGATGGAGGCATTTTTGCTTCACAATTAGTGAGATCCAAAGTGCAGTTGCAGTGCTTTATCTATTAACCCCATTCTTCATCCCAAGCTAGAAGATTTTCAAGATCTTACTGTTTTTTCCTGTCAAAAAACTTGCCTCTAAATTTTCCAGTTAATGGAAAAAAACAGATAGTGCTGTCTTCCTTTTAAAATGCTCTTGAAACCCTCTGTACATGGAGCAGGTAAATGTTACCCTGGTAAGCCATTAGAGTATCTTCAAAAGTAATTTAATGCTTTATCTTCACAGAGAATGAAAAAAAAAAAAAATGAGTATGAGAAAAATAAGAGGAAGGAATCTGTCTTGCATGTCCTTGAAAGCTGGTAAGACTAGGTTGGCTTCTTAGTGCATGTAATTTTTACATGGTTTTAATTGTCATCTGAAATTTCTAGTCAGTCTAAAAAATTACCTGGTTCATCTAGACACAGGCATGCAAGGTGCTGTGCCAGGGATTTACCACCAAATGAAGTAATTCTGTATTGGTACTGAAAGACTTCTTACACAAAAAAGGTGAAATTATTACAGTGCTGCAAGATCCTTCCTATGGCCCTTTCACTTTGCCATTGGATGTCTTGTCACCAACTTCAAACACTGCATTTTGAGAATGTTACTGGATACAGAGTAAATTATCTTGAAATTCTCTGACGAAAAAGTAGATAACCCTTCAGATGTGCTCAGTCAGATAACCAAGTCAAACATTTGCATGTACCTCGTGAATTTTGGCTTCTGAAATAATTGAACCAGAGAACAAAAAACTTCAGAAATAGCTTTGTGAAATACAGAAACCAGTTTATCTGCAGGCTGCTGAAGTGGAAACACAAAATAGGACTATTGAATCAATGTTTGCATAGGTCTTATTCAACAGTACGTAAATTACATATTTAACAGCAGGATGTGATGGCTCTGTGGCTGCTGGAGGTTGTGTGCAGTGCCCTTGCATTGACCACACAAGGCAAAACTACAGAAATTACAACATGGGGGAAGGCTGTTAAAGAAGTGACTCATAGAATTCCTAAGGAGACATTATTGATTGATCCGTCTCTGTCCAACAATCTACTTCTTTGATATATATTTATAGCAGGAAAATTTTTTGAAGAATGCAGAATTTACTTTGCTGACAACGAGATTTATGACAAAATAATCAGCATGCTTCTGCAGAAGGGGCTTGCAAAGTTATTTCGGTATTTTAAAAGTGATGGTTAATGGCATACTTAAGAAATACTCCCTCCCTCATCTGGACTGATTTCTAAACTTTGTGAACATATTTATAAAAAAAAGAATTCAGCTTTTTGCTTCCCTTTATAGATGCCAGTAGCTGCCTTGAGCCTGAGTAAGCAGGTTAGGTGTAGGTACTGCCAGGAGAACCAGAGAATGCTGCTGGCTCCAGCTTTGTGGCTGCTTGTTGCTCATGGAAAAAGGTCTGCATTTATCCTCCCATATGTCACTATACCAATAGAATTAAAAGGCATTATTCCCTCATTTATTCCTCCAGTTTTTGCATTTCAGAGGAGGGATGGGTTAGGCCGATATGCAGATCACAGGGCAGTCAGATTATGGTAGAAGTACCTAAATTTGTGTGATGAAGAGATCTTCCTGTTGGTTGAATAAAACATAACTTTGCACAGGAAAATACTGGTTTATATGATAACAAAATGCTAAAAAAAAAAAAAAAAAAAAAAAAAAAAAAAAAAAAAAAAAAAAGACTAATAGGAAAGAGAATGTTTAACAATTATAATTGGAAGGAAGCACGGAGTATTTTTTTTCCTCCATAAGAGCAAAAAATGGAACAGTAGAATATTATGGAATCTCACTTTTTCCATGATGGGAAACATAAGGGGGGTTTTGTTCTCCAGCCAAAATCTTTTGCTCTTCCTACATTCTTCTGATCCATTGGAGCTTACTTGCACAAAAGAGCAGATTTATTCCACAGATTTTGGAATTTAAGATGTAATTAACTGACAAAATTAGCACATTGTATAAGGCACAGAGGCCACTAATAAAAATTTCTGAGAAAATTCTTAGCACAAGCAAAGCATACTCCTAAATTCCTTTTCATGCCATCAAGCTAAAGGAGGATGTGATTTACAATGTAGCATTTCTTACTTTGGTTTCTATATTTTACTCATTAGTTGTATCTGTTATATTCAGATCACAGGTCTGCTTCCCTGTCCTACTGCTTGTTATGTTATTTCCTTAGAAAATACTACAAAATGTTATTTCAAAGGATAAATTTCCACTGTGAGTAATGCTTCTTGCTGCTACTTTCCAATTTAATTATCACTTGCTGATAAAAAGGTAAACCAGTAAAAAGTAAAACAACAGAACAGTAAAAGCCTATACTCTAAATATAAAGTTTTTACAGCAAAAGACAAGAGAAGTTATAGAGCTCCATAACATTTGCTGCAACCTTTACTTGCTAAATGGAAAGAATCTGGATAACAAAGTGTAAACCAAGGCAACCCAAAATCTTAAAGTAAATGAGGGAACAAGGGAGTTGGAAGGCTACAAGGAATGTTTAATAAAAATCAAGAACAAACTGCAGTGCTGATTCTTTTTGTGAGGAAATTGAGAACTGTGTATATTATTAAAATAAAGAAAAATAGTGTGTCAAATTGTCTTCAAACACACTTTGACTTTACATTGTGCTGCCGGAGGTTTTCAAGCTCTGAAAAAACATGTGGGTTTAGGCTTGGATAGTTCCAGCCCTTTCACAATGGGTCTTCAAGGCACGGTTGGCTTAGATGTCTGCTTGGCTCAGGGCCCTAATGAGTTAATTAAGCAATTCATGGTGGCTGCACTTCAGAAAAGGACAAAAAAGCAGGTATTAAACCTTAGCTCATTTTTAAATGCTCTAAAGAAATTAAGGTCAAACGCAGCAGTTGAAATCTTCAGTGAAGAGCCACAGGGAATGCAAGGTCAACGAGTTCCTTGGATGTGCTCTCATTTCCTTGAGGGTCACCCCAGAGCCGAGTGGCCCAGGGCTTGCTTGGAGAGGCAGCTCCTGCCAAGGCCCTGCAGGCACAGCTGGGGATGAGCTGGCCAGGACAGCCCAACAGTGCTGCCCAGGGAAGCAAGCATTTGGATGGGGAAGAGGCAGAGCATGGAGCAGGACACTCCCCAGAGCGCTGCAGGTGCTTTTGCCAGAGCAGATTTATAATAAGCCAGATGGACATGTGTTATACAGGACATGGCGTGGAATTCATGCTCAACTCTCATCAGTTCATGGCTTACCTAGTTTTGGCGTAAGCAAATAGCTATCACTTAATTTTAGCATCTCTAGCAACTGATATTTATTTATTTCTGTCTTCCATCTACCCACCCATGCACCTTTTACTGTTTTCTAGTATGTATTTTTTACATTATTGTGTTTTTAAAAAATGGTTTTCTTTTACCAAACACATATACAGAAGGCAAACCCTGTGGGCAAAGTGGTAATAAAATTAAAATGAATCTAAATAGAACTTAATTCTCTGAAATCAGTTTTGTTCCACTGCATTTAGCAGTCTGAAATAAAAGAAACCATGGTTTATAATTAAAAAGGAGATCTAATGGAAATTGAAAAACAACCTCAATTTCCATCAAAAGGGAGGAAAATCAGTTTCAGATATGAAAATTTTTCTTTTATTTGAATCATTAAATCGCAGACATTTAATAGGATGTTTTGTGGAATGATCAAAGTTATTTGGGACACAAATAATGCACAAAACCCATGCATGACCTGCCATGAAGAATATGATAACCTGCTTTTCAGTGCTTATTAGGATGTAGCTGTCTAAATGAGCAGTACTTTAAAACACTGTGATGGACCGTGACATGTGGAAGAAAAGTGAACCCACACAGCTTTGGGAATTTTATAAAAAAGAGTGGTGAACAAAAGGCATTTCTAGGGTTCCAGAATGCACCCAGGATGTAAAGCTGGAGGACAGAAAATACCACAGATTTTATATGTGAACTGACAGGAAAGTCACAGAAATGAACACAAGCTGTTTTAACACTCAAGCCATTTGGGATTCCTCAGCAATTCATTCTACCTGTGTTTCAGAGACTGCCAAAAAGCTTTTCATTCTTCTATCTCCTAAAAACCCCAGCAGCTGTACCCTGGTGCATGCTCTGAATAGATGTATTAGACACAGCTAACAAATCTCTGGGCAATGGGATGGGGGAGAAGGGTGGCAGGTGAGGAATGAGATTTCAGGAAGGAAAAGGGGAAACCTACACTGAAAAAAATTTGTCAAAAAAAATAGTGTCAGTGTTTTCAGCAGGGCTGCAGAAACACTTGGATTTTCTCCTGGCACAGTGACAAGATCCAATCCAGAGGGAGTGGAGCATGTCAGTGCCCAGAGAACAAATCCTGTGAGAAGGACTGAAATGGTTCATTTCAGTTTAAACTATGCTAAACTTTCTTTTCCCATCATAATGATAATATTTGCTGCTTCACCTGTCTTAGACAAACTGGTAAGATTCCCCTCCCTGCCGGAAGACTCATATGAGACATCCTATTACTGGAGACTGGACATTATAACACTACCCAAATTTTGTGCACTATAATAATGACTGTGATCTTGGAATCCCTTAAATGGATTCTGCCTAACTCATTAAAAGTCTTTACTTTCTTCTATGTGAATTTTTCATGGTCTTGTACAACCACTTGTGTTTTGCAGGGACATAGCTCTACCTGCCCACTGCAGGTGTTTCAAGTCTGATCCAAAACTACTGATACTGAGAGGTATAATGGAATTTTGAATCTGGTTTTCTTTCCTGTTCAAAAATTCCCATAAAAGCAAACAACTAACCAACACAACAAACTAGTACTTTATTCTTCTTGAAAACAATATTGACCTTTGTTTGGCTTTTTATCCAAAACATCATTCCTTTATGAAGTCATGGCTGATGAAGAGCTGTTAATTTCCAGATGGGATGCAGGACACATTTTACAGATGATCCCGATTCTGTAGCAGAAGATCTCGTAAGTTTTGGATAAACTAATGTATTCCAGTGACATGGTTTAAGATCCAACTCTGACACTTTTTTATTTCTACTTGTTGACAGCCACAGTGGCCTAAGCCCATTACTGACTTGGCTATGATATTTGATAGCTTCAATTCACAGGGTTTGCAAGAAACAAAAATTCTTTGTATTTAGCAACACAAAATGAAAATGTTAATTTCTAGTTTCAGAGCTGCTTCTCCCCTAGCCCCTCCCAAATTTCCTATATGCCCTCCAGAGTAGGAGTCAAGTGACTGACTTATGAATGTCTAATTCCTGCAATTTATGCTTTTAGGAGTCAGCAAATAAAATCTTATGGCAAAAATTATGAAACAGCAAGACTGTATAGCTAATTTCTGTGCCTCTTCACAGCCCCACAGGAGATCACTGAGATCACACCCCACAGCTCCAGAATCATCTCCCTTCATTTGCATTTTATTTAATTTTCTTTCCTCTGTCTTGGTACTTACCATCATAATTGCCTTGCAATGGTTTTTGACAACTGCTGTGAATACAGGGAATATGGGCAGTACAGTGGCTTTTACAGGCCTAAAAATCTCAGAGGCTGCCACCATGAAATACTGTACGAAATAAGAGAGGAAACCCTCTGGTTTGCAGCAGAGAACCTCAAACTAGCAGGTGATTTATCTATCAGCAATCTTTTTTTGTTTTACCCCTGGGTTTCTGGATGTGCTCATTTGTCACCCCTCATTATTTACAGCCATGCAGTTTGATGCATAATACAGAATTACAGTCCAGATTTGCCTGCTGGAAAAAGTTAAAGCCTGTGGTCCATGACATCTTCCTGAGGAAACAGCAGAATTAAATCAGTGAAAAGTGATGCAATGCTTTTAATAACATTTAATTGGTAATTGGATGTTCTAGGAATAAACAGCTGTTAAATAATATTGATGAAAGGTCTGTCAAAAGAAGAATATATTGTCTGATAAGCAACTGCGTGGGCAACTATTTCAATTGCTCCAGTCTAGTCAGACACGCTGTGTCTGAGTAATTCCTGAACCTGGTCTTTTAAATCGAGCTGGGCTGGTTTCCAGACAAGAGCAAATCTATCCTCTGGGTTGCACAGCAGAAGACCTCAGTGCAGAGCTGTGATCGTTGTTCCTTATGTCATTTCCCATTCTTTCAAATCCTGACGTTTTATGTTACAACACTGTTTTTGTTGCTGCTGCTTTAATCCCCTAGACATGACTATATTTAGAAAGCAGTGGAATAACTAAACTGTTGTACAGGACTTTGCTTCATCATTACAGATTAGGATTTCTGTTCTCCAAAGCTTCGTATGTGGGGTACATCTTTGCAGGATTTCGGAGTTACTCTTCAAATGTTTGTAGGACTTAGAAAATTTCAGTTAAAGTTTGTCTGTAACTAAAGTTTGTCTGCTGGCAAAATTAAATACTCAGAAGGATCTGTGCATTTAATGGAGAGGAAAAAGAGTGAAAACTTTCTGTAGATTTTCATGGTAAGCATACATGTATGTTCAGTGTCCTTCACACTCAAGCTTCCAGTTATAGCATCTTCGCAGTACTAAAACCAAAACTTTTTATTTCCCCCTCAGGGTTACTAATCACTAATAAACACATAAACAGAACTCTTCAACCTCACTTGTTACCTGTTTTATGCAGGGAAGGTCAAACATGGTTTTTGTTCACCTAATGATATGTGAAAGCTAAAGGAGCTGTGCCTTTACATTTGTCATTGTTGCAGAAACTGTTTTGAAAATCTGATGTTGTAAGACAGAAACCAGCAAGAATGTGATAATACCTTTATGGGGTTTTTTTCACCTAATCCAGGATATTCTTCGAGTAAGCACAGAGATACATATTACATTTAAAAATGTGTCTTAATATTGCAGGTAGGATTTTTTGGCATTTTTTAAAGATAAAACAAACATTAACATGTTCTATAGGTAGTAATTTCAGTACACCTTTTTCTTGATAAAATTACTAGAACTAGCAAGTAAAGAACAAATATCTGGACTAAATATGTCCTTATGTTTAAGGATATGGGCCCCTCAAAAGTTTTGCAGGATCCAGTGGTGTCACTATTAGAAGTGACTCTGATGTTTAATGGTCTGTATGTCTTGGACTTCCAGGAAGAGTTAATATAGTACCCAAAGATACATGCAATTCTAATATTTCCTTTATCACAGAGATGTGACTCTCTACATTGTATTAACATGCCAGTAAGACAGCATCCAGCTGGGATGCAAAATAATCTTTTCTTCTCTTTATTTCTAAGATTGGAATTAATCCCTGCATTAGATACTGACAGAATTTATTTTGGGGATTAAACTTGCTCAGAGCCTTTGTTCATAGGGAATGCAGCTTGTGATACAGAGATGACACTAAGCATTATCATAAGCTAATAAAAAGACAGAGATAATAAGGACCAAATCAGTAGAAACAAATTTCAAAGCTAAAATTCCCTCTGCCTGAAAATTTTCTTTCTTTTTCTCCCCTTTTCCCTTGTACCCTTCTTGCTCTACTTCTGATTCAAACTCATTTCTTCACCATGTTATTTTAAGGAGCCGACGAAAACCCGATAACCCGCCTTTGCTAAGGAGGCGGAAGAACTAATTGCTTTTTGTTCACTATCTTGGCTGATGGGTGAGAAACTAAAACCCAATTCATCCAGTAATTGCTACGTTCATGAAAAACATCATCAAAGCCTTGATGTGTTTTACTGTTGTCTCTTGGGAAGGCTCATGTCTAATTCTTATGCTGATATGGCTCATAATATAGTCCTCTGACTCTTCTGTTTGCTCTTGCAATTACAAGGGTTCTTATTCCATTGTGCATATTCCTCTGAACTAAGATTAGCTTAACTGAGCTTCCTTTGAAAACCTGCCTACCCATCAAATGCATCAGGCCTAATGCATTCTGCAGCCACGCAAAATCAATGAACAGCACAATTTTCTGCTTCCTGCAATGATCAATAGGATTCACATAATGGGTGGAAAATTTTTAATCATGACAGCCCAGCATCTAGCTGGCATAAATCTTCCCTGCATTATAACCTCTCCATTTCCCACTAGTGCAAATATGCAGGTATTGAATAATATTTATGTAGCAGATACATTATGAAAAGCAATACAATTAGAACTTCACACTTCAGTGATGATAGGTTGAGATCCCAGAGGCCCATTTCCTAGACAATGCACATGCTTCCATGTTCCAAATGCAAAATCCTTTTTTCTCCTGAAACTACGATTTTTGCTGAAACTATACTTCCCTGGATCAAATCTGACATGGCTCAGGAAAATGTGAATTCAGGTGGACTATAGCTAAGAATAAGTACATTTGAATGAGAAAATAATCTGCCACCAAATAATCAGTTCCTGTCTCTGACATAGCTTGCTCTTCCATCTCTGTCCTGGCTCAACTCATGGAGCTGCAAAAATTTCTCCCTGGGTTATTCCTCTGAAAAGCCACCAAGGAAGAGGAAAATCAACTAGTACTGTCCTACATTGACTGTGTGACCTGAGGCACATGTGATTTTCACAGGCTATAGTCAGCTACAACAGGTACTGAAACAGAGGGAAAGGAGGTAACTGCATTTTTTAAATGAGTCTACAAATAAATGCAGCACTGCAATGTTAAGGGTTCTAGCAAAATTATCTGTTAGTCGTGCATATTTCTAATTTACTGTTTTCACAGAAAAAGTTCAAAGGAAACTTTCTCTGTGAAAATCCAAAGAAGACTAAAGTTTCGTAATTTTAAATGTCAGGACCACCCCTCTGTTAGGGTATGCCTTTTACTGCTCTTTGAGTCTACAGGTCTCAGGCTTTGCTCTAAAATGGAAAAGAGAGGAACATCTGTGGCACAAAGGCTTGAAAGGGTGAAACAGCAGCTGAACTTCTGCAAGTCAGCCTGAGACACAACCCACCCTTCTGCCTGGTTCTGCACCTCGTGGGCCCTGCTGCCAAACGAGAGCAAGCAAATTACCTGTTGCAGGCTACAATTAGATAAATCTTTACAGTCATGTTCTAGGAATGGATTTAATTTTCATCATCTGCCATTATGTTATAATCATAGCCCTATATGTGGTTTAGTGCCAAGCTATTTTTTTGTCCTTGCCAGAGTGTTATAAGAATATCTTCATGACGCCTTACACTCAATGAATCAGAATAATGATTCCTTTTGATCTTAGCACAGAGCAGGTTTCACTGGGTATGAACAGAAGTGCCAGCCAAATGTGAACTGCTCAAAACTTACACTGGTATATAATATTCAGAGAAGTCAAAACATTGTGCCACTGTTCAAGTCTGACATTTACTTCTGTCATAAAAATGAGAAACTGCCAGGGGACAGGACAGTTTTAGACCATTCTTATATTAATCACAAAAATAGAGCTGAGAAAATCAAAGGGTATGTGATAAGCACTACATTACAACAGTCTCCCAACTGTAAATGGGTACATACTTGCAGAGGTTTAGGAGGAAAGATTCTCTCCTTCTCCCTAGTTTTTGCAAGATTTTTCTGAAGGACAGAGTATTAACTTGCATCTCACAGTAAAAACACATGAATATAATTACTCAATATAGATATAGGATTATAGAGTGAGTCCACCAAATATCTACCAATAGCAAAAAGATTTTTTGATATTAATATGGGGAAAAAAAGAGAGAGGCAGAAACTCAGTGAACATTTGGCCATGTATTCTGCTGTAACTTCTAAATTCTCAGGTGTAACTTGGAATGAGAAATGAAAAGCCTCAGAGCCTCTTTATTAAGAGCATTGAATTAAAACTGTACAACCTCAAAGTGCCTCCTGTAAGTGAATGCATTTCTTGGCCAACAGTCTGTATTTGAAACTGGCTGTTTTCTCTTCAGCATTGCTCTCTGTTGGCAGATAGCACGGGAAGGAGAACCTGACTGAGCCACTTCTCTGAACTGGGCACAGATGGAGGCTACACGGCCACAGGAATCCATGGGCAATTAAATATGAAGTTTTAAAGATGATATAGTACAGGCAGATTGGAATCCTGCACAGTCTGGACTGCTTGTCTGTAGATATCGTTTATACTGTGGTTTATACGTGTGATATTTAGTCACTCTTCCGTTACCTGTTTCACTCCAAAAGCTCTTTTCTGCAACTCAGGATAACTTCTAGCATGAAAAATGAAATATCCACAGTACTAACCAAAAGAAGTACATGTGACTGCCAATGCAAAGATTCTCCTGACCACTCCCTGCAGACATTTAGACTAGTCTAACAGTCAGGCATTTTCTGATGTCTTTAAATGACTGACTCTTCTGGATCTTAAACCTGGCAAATTAATAACTCTAGACAGGCCCAAGATTATAAAATTGACACATATGCTGACACTGACAAAAATTTTCTAGAATATTAGCTAATAAGTTACACAAGAAATGGGCAAGAGTAGCAGCATTTAAATTAAAGATCTTAAGTTCTGCCTGTTGTCAATTATTTTGCTATGTAGATATAGCTGTAAGTACTAATAGCACTTAGAAATGTCCTTTGCAACAATGCCCAATTTCAACTTCATATCCTGTTACTATTTAGCTGACTAAATTATTCATGTATGAATGAATATGCACAAATACACCCAGACCTATATAGTTACTTGGTCTACAAACATACTGAAAGCAAGAAATGGCTGTCTTTTTCCTGTTTAACTTGCTGTGTAAGCTTTGCAATGCACTGATTTCCTCTTAACATCAAGAAAATAAAATTATTGCAACGTTGTTTTTAAAAAGGGCAAGACTGATATGTTAAAATACATTGCTAGCATCATTTCTTCTCTGCACGCTCTAAGTAATCAAAATGTTTCACCCTCTTTTATGTTGCACATTAACTGAGGTTCCATCAGAGCTGGAGAGCCACAGTCTAGACAGTATAAAACACCACCCAGAAATGACAGTGCCTGCTGGAAAGGCTTTATGTTCTGGTAGTCCTTTTTGTCATTATAACTAATTATGTAGGACCAAATAAGCCTCCAATATTAGCTCAGCACTCAGGGGGTCCTAGAAATGGATGCTCCCTGTGATGCTGTGAATATTAGAAAATGCAGTTTCACAGTTTTGTTGTCAGTAGGGTCAGGTGGTCTATTAAATACTGTCAAGGAGAGAAAGGAAGGGAAAAGAAGAGCAAGTTTTGGTGATATAGATTGGCTCTCACTGGCACTTTCCAATGCTCTTTCATTTTTATAATAGTTTATTCTGAGGTAAGGATATATGAACAGAAAGAAATTTCAGTCTACAGCCAGCTAGCTCAGTGAGATGTTTACAGCCAGTCTCAATATACTGGGGGCAGGGGGAAGTTCTTTCAGGGAAGAGAAAATTTAATGTGAATACTATTCAAAATTAAATTTAAAAAAAAAAAGTAGTAGTTCAAAAAAAAAGAAATATATTTCAGGGGAAAAAAAAGAAAATGAGCCCTTTTCTATTTATATCTTTCAGATTTCTATAAGTCTTGGAATCCAAATGAAATTGTTTTTCAGGATTTCTGATATTTTTTATAGAAATAATGTTGTTTTCCCAGAAACCTTATTTTCTTTATTGACAATGTCTTTTGAAGGAAAACTCGTTCTTGTCAATAACACAAAAACACATAAGACTATGCTGAGTACTGAGAAATGTATAATGGCTTTCTCTTTCTTAGATGTTTTGCCTTTGACAGAAGTTAAGGTGCACTTTCAGTAGTTTCCAGGCAAGGGATGGCTTTCTGTTGTATTGGTATTGCCAGGAGTGCTGTGTTGTTTTTGGTGATACTTTCCACAAGATGTTAACAACTATGTTTGTTCTCATTGAGCATGAGATTCACTAATAATCTGGGAAAAAAAATCTCTTCTCCTGATGGCTTTTCTAAGGTGACAGCAGTTGTACTGAGTGTGAAATCCCCACATTTCCTTCATTATAGTGTTGCCAGTTTCCCAGTTTTGCTTTCCTGTAGGTGAAGCTGGGCTTTCCCTGGCTTCATGAACTCTTGGAAAATAGGAAGCCATGAAACAGATCCACAGCTACATCTGGGTTCCATTTACTGCATAATGCAGATATTTACATCTGTAAACCACATCAGTGTGTTGTACAAGTTACTAGCAGTAGAGTAAAGAGTCTGGTACTCAAATTCTTCTTGCCTTTTTTGGGGGAAGAAGAGATGGTTGCTGTCATGAGTGAGAAGTCATCTAAATCTACCAAGAGTCCTACAGACATGGGTAGGCTCAGGGTATTTTGAATCAGGCAAGCAAGTTGAAGAACATGTGCACCACACTTCTGACAAGAATATGGCAATGTGTCTTCATTCCTCTATTAATTACAGATTTGTGGCAGACCTACTATTTTCAATTCCAGCTTGGTTTTGTCCCCCTGGGACTTAAGATGCACACACTGTTCTCCCTGGTACATCTGCAGTGCCAACTTCTGTTCTCCTTTGTGAGCACACCCCTTTCCCTGGCATCTGCCTGGGCTCCACGAGCCCCTCAGCCCTGTTCCCAGGGATTCCTGGTGATGCTGAAAGGAACCCTGCTCATGTGCCTCACCTGACCCTTGGAATACACGAGCTGAGGTTCAGGCTGGCAAGCACAGCCAGGAGATGACTGTTCAGCTCTGGTGTTTCACATTTTCATACACTAGGAAAGCATCTATAAATAGCCTTTGAGAAACATAAACGTTTTAGTATAATGGGATTCATGTTTAATATGGGCAATGACTTCCCTTCCCTTAGGATCGCAATTAAAATGTTTAGGCAGAATTAAACTGCTTCTTGGGAAGATACAATGATGCAGAGCACAATATTTAAACAAGCTCCCAGTGCCTGACAGAAAATGGCTCTTTGCAATCAAGCTCCAAAGGAGGTGACAACATAGCTGTTTATTATAGCTCCATATGCTGATGAAATATGGGCACTTGAGCACCAGTATCACAGAAGCTTATAGAAGAGAGGAATTTCTAGAGAAATGACATTATTCCTTTCTGAAAAACAAATTGGTAGTTTGTCTGAGGCAAGTTGGGGACACGTTTTCATTATTAACTAGCATAATGTGATTAGTTAACTCTGGCTTTGGCAAGACAGATTTTCATATATAGAGCAGTTTGATAGAAATTGCTGCCTGCCTATTACTTGAAAAAAAAAAAATTAAAAACAAAACAAAAAACTCCAGGTTTTAATCACAGCATTTTCTATCCTTGTAAGATCCTTGGCTCTGGCTGTAAAGCTCTTGTGCAGAGCTCAAGTAGGGAGAAAAGAATGTGCAGTGCTTTTATGAAGCTCCAGTTAATCCAGGAGCTAATCAGGGATTGTTTAGCCCTTGGCACAAACTGGAATCATCTCTGGGCAGCTCTCACCTGTGCCCTTCTCCAATTCTTGACAATAGTTTGTTACAGCACATCCAAATTCAAGTAGTGTTTTGGTAAGACAGCTTGGAGTTTTCTTCCTTGCATTTAACGAAGGTTAGAAAAGGGTGTTACAACAGGGGCTTCTTCAGAACCCCTTTGATTCCAGGAGATGAGTGGCAGGAGATGATTGTGACTAACAAGCACAAAGGCTCCAATTCGATCAGATACTTGAGACAAAATGATCTATGTTGGACCATCTTAAAAAGATTAGTTCAGAGTTCCCAAGCTTTTTCTGGAAGTATATGCAACATAGTCACAAAAGATATCAACTATTCAACTTTTACTATTTAGTTAACGACTTACCATTGTGGTCACTCTAAACTACACTTTTTCCTGTAGTGCTAGAAGGATTAAATTTTTACACTTCATTACTATTATTACGCCTAGGTGGGTGACAACATATATGGTTGCTGAGAACATTATCATGCTAAGGATTTAGATCTCATAGAAATTCTGAACTTGGTCTATTCTTCTTCCAAGACCTAACGAGAAGAGGAAACAGACACAGCAAACAGACATTTCTTGTTCACCAGAGCTTTTCCATCTAAGCATCATGTTGTAGAACTGTAGTCTTTGTATTACAAATAAAATATTTCAGGACCTGTTGATTTCTTCTCTTAGTATTGCCATTCTGTCAAAATCTATACTGCCCTAGAGATATATACTAAACACCCAACTGAAATCTGTGCTTCTATAATGCTTTTCTGTTTCCACTTCCTTTCCTAATTTCGATTTCAGTAATTTCATGCTGTGCATGCAACCTATCATTATGTATCTGTGGTTTCTGTCATTACATATCCTTCTTTAATTACTGTGTATGGCCATGGTGAGAGATTCTCAATGCCAGCTTCTGATTGACTGCCATATGCATTGACCTTGTTGACCTCAGCTAAATTTCCTTCCCAGCTCTTAAATGCCAGAACTCTCATAAGAGGCGGGAGCTTTGGAAGTACAGTGACATCTGCTTTCACAATTTTAGCTGTCTTGGTTCCACCAGAACTAGAAAGTGCTATTTCCCTCTTGCACGTGTCAGCTGTTGGACCCTTGCAGAGCTCTCGGGAAGCTGTGCTGAGAGCAAGGCTGGTGCAGCCTGAGCCTGAGATGAGACACAGCTCCGCGGTGCTGGTGCTCGCAGAGCTCCATCGATCCCCCCCCAGCCCCCTCCCCGCCCGCCCCGCGGTGCAATCAGCATCGATAAAATCAGTGCAAGCAGAGCCTGTGTCAGGCTGGGCTCTGTTCCCTCTGCCAGGAATACTCTGCTGGTTATAGCTCATGGTGGGGCTTCACAGCTGATTTCTGCTGGCACCGTGCCCTCGTGGCCAGAGGGAAGCTTCTGCCCTGCCATCCAGGAAGGGCTCAGTGCTCCCCAGGTGCCCAGTCTGGCACATCAAACCTCCCCGTGGTCTGGCACTAAATCTTCACAAGGGCAGCATTTTGGACTGGGTATTATGGAGACACTTCTATCTTTACCCTGTTTTACGACCCTTACCTAAATTTCTCGTTTGAACTGGCCTTTAAAATACTTGTCAGAATATAGCACAACTTACTTGTTACTAAAAAAAAAACCCCAAAAGACAACAAAACCCCAAAAACTCCAGCAAGATCTAACTACTTAAGTTCTATGGCCTTTAAGTAACTCAAATCTGTTCTTCCTGTTACATAAATATGAAAATTTCCTACTATCCATGAAGGTAAAAAGCAAGAAGAAAATTACTAAAACTAACATGACAAGAAACTGCTAACTAAAAGTACTGAAGAATCATTAAAAATTAAAACCTCTTTTGAAATAAGGAAATACCTATATAATAGATTAATTGCATACTTGTATAAAACCTAAGATATTACAGAAAGTGAATGTTTCTTCCTGAATATTTTCCTGAAAATCCTAAACTTCATAGACCAGATAAGCATTTTTAAAAATTCTGATAACATATGCAGATTGTATCATAAATACTTTTGTAAACTCCATCATGAAATGCCTTGTATTTTCCATTAATAAATGCAAATCAAAATACAGCAATGAATTTTGAGAACAGAAACTATTAAAACTACAAACATGCTCTCTCTTCCAAGCAAAGTATTTAAAACATGACAATTCCAATTATCCTTCAGTCTTCATTGAAAGAAAAGAAAGAATTCTACATGGATATTAGCCACAGCCTAAATTGTGGATTACAAAATAAAAAGGTCACATAACCAAAGGCACCCTACAGCCTGCTCATAACACAATGCAGGTGGCCACTGGGTCCCCAGCTCCTGTAGCTCTACTGAACATCCCTGAAATTCTGCAGGCATCCAAGTTTTATGGGCTGAGACTCAGGCATCTTGGAACACAGATACAGATAGCAGGACCAGAGTTAAATTTAAGAGCAGAATCATTCTGAGCTGTGGCTGTACCCTGTCTGACCTGAACACCAGTATGAGTTTGATATGAATTACACAAGCACAGGAGCACACATGGTACCAGTCCCTTCCAGGGTAATTCCTGAGACAAACACACATTGACACATCAATCCCAGGGCTGTTTGGTGAGCTACAAAGTAAATACAGGCTGTAAAGACAGGATTTTCTTGTGATACCAGCAATTCTCTCTGGAAACTCCTCATGTAAACCTAGTGGTAGGAATCTGCTATTTACTGAACTCCAAAACTTGCTATGAAAACAACAGCCTGTTTACTATAAAACCCACAAAATGCAAAACTGTGAGGGATCCTCCAGAAAGAATAACTTTAGCTTCTATTTGTTATGATACTTCAGAAATAATACAGGTGTTTTTCAGCAAGTCTTCATGAAGTGACAGTAATGATTTTGCAAAACTATTGCAAGATAGGTTGGATATTTGTCTGGTTAAAGAAGAGATGTTATTTTGAACATCATGGAGTTATAAATATCTATACTGTATATAAAATATCAATTTAAAATGTAATTTTATATGTTATATGTTATAATAAGAAATATAAGGTGAATATGGTAAATAGTCTAACAAGGAATTTGCATGCATGCTAAATTAAATGTATTACCGCAATGCAACTTTTAATTTTACAAGCCATGTCTACAAAAAAAAAGACAAGTTCACTGTTACTCTAGAGACAGCATCTGTCTTTGGTCATCTGTGATGATCTAAGAAGGCACACTGGCCTTTTACAGTATACATTCTTAAACAAAAATTGTACATCTCTACTTTTAAACAGCTTGGATCCTTTATAAACAGAGAAAAATATGTTACTAAAATCTGAACCAAAAAAAGTCACATACTGTAAAGGCATCATTTTTCCAGATTGCAGGAAACCCCTTTTCCCATATAACTTTAGGATGAAAGGAGGATTTGGTCAGGATCAGGCTGAGGCTAGGACTGACAGCAACATTTCTAAATCAAATTTGGGATGGGAGGGTCTGCTAACATTGTCTGTTCCCTGGTGCATGGATTGCACTCGACTCATCACAGCATCCACCTTGTTTTCAAAAGGAACAGATGGGAGAGGGGAAGAAATGAAAAGCAAGCCACAATGAAAGCAAGATGGTTTTCCAAGAGGAGTAAACTGTCAATGTATTAATATTTCCTAACATTGCTTCTCCCAATGAGCAGCTGTGTTTGGTTGCCATAGGGACAGTGTGCAATCAGAAGTCCAAGAGAAGGTGCCACACACAAAAGGGAGGGGAGTTCCTGTAGTCCCCAAGAGCCCAGAGCTGTCACAGACCTGTGGGAGAACGGAAAGGAGGCACAGGATTGACCAAGACGTGTGCAGTGCTGTGTCAGTGCTGGCAAGAAGCTGTGCTAGAACCTTCCCCACAAGCTGGGTGTTACACCCCTCACTGTGCCAGGAGAGAGCCCTCAGTGTTTGGGAGACACCTCACAGGGGCATAACACTACTTAATTCCTGTCAAACCTACACCTAGTATGTTAAAAATAAGGAAGGCTTCAGAAAGGACTATTGCTAACATAACTTTTAAGAAATACTACCAAGTTCTTAGAGAAAATGCTGGAATAATTGTTGTGGACAACAGTCCCTAGATACCATCCTGATTCTTAATCAGGGCACATATTTGGGTGAAGAGCAATCATAGTTGCATGGGGTGTATTATTGTTTTCTGAAAAAGTAGAAATACCATATTTCTTCTTCAATATTATGTTCCTCAAGTGTGACCCTTCTTCCAATAGCTTGATTTCAGCAGAAAAGGAACTTTCTTGGGCTTGTTGGGTTCCCCCAGCCACCCAGAAGGAAGGTAAGTCTACCTCTTTTTGAATCATTAAATTATGGCTTGAACTTTTTCAAATGGTCATGCCACAGCTAAAAACTGATTAGGTCATTTACCTCTTACTTGAAAAAAAAATTAGGCCACAATTATCTCTGCCCCTAAAAACTAATGCGCTAATCTACATCCCATGACCATATTATCTATTACCCTGAAGATAGATAAGGAATCTGAAAACTGACTTCAGATGTTCAGCAGAAATATCTCCTGTTGGAGAGGGATAAAGAATTAATGCAGATGGTGGAACTCTGGGCCCTTGTTTCAGCAAACAGCAGCATCAGTGGTGGAATCCATCTACTCCTGTAGCCATGAATCACTTCAAAATTCAAACAGCTTGTGCTAGGTAAGAGCAGAGAGACAACTCTGATTCTAGAGAAAGGTCTGAGCTGAGAGTCAGGAGTCTCTGCTGCTTCCTCCACACCTGTCCAGAGTCAAACTCTGACACAAGGTACAGCCTGAACCTGTCCTGGCCTCCAGATGCAGAGGGAATGAAATAACACCAGATAAAATGTAACATGGGTCATAAATACAGTCCTCTCATAAAATTTTAACAAGTGCAGAATAACACCACCAGAGGAGACTGAAGAAGAAAAATTGAACTATATATAGGAATGACAACAGACTACAGGGAAAAAAAACCCCAAATCCTAAGACTGTATTAAATAAAAAATTTTTACATATGTACATATTTTGCTTCCAAAAGTCAGAGGTGTTAAAAATGAGAGAGTAATCCTTCCCTTCTTGTGTCTCTCTTCTCCACTTGCCACACTTTTACAAACCTTAGACTCTCTAACTGCAGCAGGACACTGCTTTTGATTCAGACTTCAAGGTTTTATCTAGCACAAATAAAAATTGGGAAGATTAATATACTTTACACAGGAGCAGGGGGCTGTAGATGAGAAAGCCATCATCAAAATATGCAGGAAGAATATGCTTGCTTATTTTATTGTTTCCTGAGGGTTGCTACTCTCCTCCCTTCCATTCCACCAGTACATAAATTAAACTTGTGCTTCCTTACACCCATTGAATACCAAATCTCCCACCGCCTTCCTTCTTATGAAGATCATGAGTTAGAGGAGCAATAATAGCCACATTCTTCGGCTACAATAGCAACATTTAGAGGTATTTGTCTTTTCCGTTTTCTGACGGATCCATTACCAGTTCATTAGCCTTTAGTGGGTAGAGACATTCGGTAAACAAATGAAAGTAACTCCATTTAAGAGCTAGTGAGCTAAATACAGCTCTCCTGCTCAGCCTGCTAATTACACGGAGTGTTGCGAGTGCACACGGAAACAGAGCCATCCTTTCGTTGCAATTTTAGAACATGTCAGCTTAAAATTCCTGAAAGCCAAGACACAAAATGAGCTTTCTTTGTCAGAGTGTCAGGGGCTACAAAGATGCAAAATGGAAAACCAGTCCAGGAGCATTTGTGCTACTCCATCTTGCTGTAGTCCAGAAAATACAGAGAATATGTATTCTAAATTCAAAAGATCATTATCTTCCTCTTCTACTCTGTTCCCTTGTTAAAGTGACAGACTGCTCCAAGTACTACAAAAGCATAGCAGTTTAAAGGCCAATCTCTTATTTTTAAGCTTAAAAACATCTTAAAAATGCATACAGGAGGAGTGGGACATAAAAGCCCAGTCTTCAGATGTGTGATGCAAGTTGTTCTGGAATTAAACAGCCCAGTAGAAAAGCCACCATACCAAGCAACAGGATCCAGCATTACTTGTCCTTCTCCACATCCTTTTGTCTACCCTACATTTAAGTTCCTGTAATGAAACCAGGGAGCTGATCGTTTTCTAACACTTGGACATTAACCTCTTTAAGATAATTACATTAATTTAAATTCATCAACAGAAGGGGACTTTACCTTGCCCAGAATGGGGGTAAAAATCACCTTTACCTTTTCCAGCTAGTGCACAAATCAGCAGAAACACCATTTCCGTAGCAGAAAGGCACTTGCTAAGCCCTTGCTGCTAATAGCCATATACTTTGTTGAGTATTTTTCTGGCTAGTACTAAGTTTCCGTGTCCCATCTGGACAATAAGCAGGCTGCTGCTCAGAGATTTAAAAAAGAAGCAGGTTCACAGCCTGTTTCCCCCTAAGAAGTCATTGAGAGCAAGGTAGTTACTATCCAGAGCTAATCTAAGCCCGACTCAAAATTAACTAAATGGCAAGAAATTGCAAACACTCTTTTAACATAATGGTTTTCACTTGGGGTGAAGTTGGAGGCAAAAATGATGATTCAACTTGAGGAACCTAAGCTTTTTACTTATTTCAGAAGACTGAATTACGTTGTTGGTGCTGGCTGCACTTTGACAAAGTATGATGTAAATGTCAGAGATACACATTTTGGGAAGATATGTTATTGCAGGGTCCTGCTGTAAAGATGCTTTTAAGAAGCTGTTGTCTCTTTTCCTAATTGATCACAGGAAGTGCATCTCTTGGAGAAGCAGTGAGAGCCGGGATCAATGACAGGCTAGTTTAATGCAGCTCTTAACAACAACCTGCAGAGATTAGGAGGCTGTCAGAAAGATAACACCGGAGATTTATAGATTGTTTTCTGAAGCCATTCTCGGCTCTCATGGGTGCTCTGTTCTGTTTCTCTTTGCTTGGATATGTAATATGTACTCCCCATATAGATCCAAGGCGTAGTTCTCATTTGTGGAGAAAATAGCCTTGCACCTTTATGTGCTGCTGGACTCCCAAGGCCCTGGGAGAGCAGAGAGACCGGTGTCTGGAAGCCAAGCCAGTTAAGTAGTTAGAATGGCTCAGGGAAATCTGAGTTATAGCTGCAGTTTCTTCTGTCACTTGAGTAGGGCATAATGGGCCTAATTCAGCTCCTGTAACACCGCTAAATCGATGGAGCAGCATTATCAACAAATGAGCCCCCTGTGTGCTGAGTCGGGGCTCAGGTGCCGCAGTGTTTGGGTTGGGAGGTCCAGCTCCTGAAAGGCACTTAGGTCCTCAGGGAAGGGCTCCACCCCATCAGGGCAAGGAGAGTGGCTCTTTTCTCACATCCATAGCTTGGGAAGAAGTCAGACTGAAGTGTGCCAAACAGAAGGGGAAATAAAAGGTGCTGTGCTAACACAAGAGGGGAGCAGCACTATTGATTTCCATGGAATTAGGCTGTCCTGACCTGAGGATCCAGTGCCCTTCCCTCTGACTGAATAAGCCAATACCAGCATTGCACTGAGCTTCCCCCAGCCCCTTTGACATCTATATAGCAGCCTTTCAGAGACATTTTTATTTTTATGGGATTTGCCTCTGTTAGCTTTAAAGACATTACATGTTTTACCTAATATGAATGACACAGGACTATTCATTGCAATTATTCCTGAAGATCATTTCACTTGTCAGTAGCCAGAAGAGTGCAAAGTAAAAATGAATTACCTGAACAGTCACTATTTGAACAAAGGGCACTCTGGTCCAGGCAGAAGAGAAATTCTGGATGTGCAGGGAAAGGTTACTCCCTCAACAGCATATAAATCATAAAGATAAAACCAGTTAACCACTCCTTTATGGAATATTAGGAAGACTTTCCTATGACTTTTGGTTTGTTTTATTATTGTAAATCAGGAGTAGAGAGACCTTAAAGACAGAACTATAATGTATCGGGCAGTCTCAGCCCACAAATTAATCTACACTTTTCCAGCTCCTCAGAGGACCTGCCATCATTTTCATAAATAGATGACAAGGACAAAGATGGACAAAGCTAATTAATTTAGTTCCTCATGATCTCAGTGCAGTGTACAAGGTGATGACTTAAAACCAAACCTCAGGGGCTAAAGATACATAGTAGCTAAAGAGGGCTGATGTGATTTCTTAAAAAAAAAAATAAATGAGGAATTACTACCAACATCTACATGAAATTTGAATTCCATTTCAATTAGAGAGTACAGGAAAAGGGAAAAGATACTTAAACCCTATTTTTCTATTTAAATCAGAAGTGTTAAGCTAAGTTGAGGCAACCAAACTACAGTGCATTTTTAGTGAAACTAGCACTGAAAAGTAACTGGAGGAAAGAGGTGAGTCAGTAAGACTCATAACTTACAGCAACAAAGGAGTCTCATGTGGAGTAAATGTGCAAGACAATTGTTTCCTCATACTGACTGGATTAGTTTTAAGGCATGCACCTTACAAAGGTGGCATTTTGATCTGTGAAATGAACAACACTACACAGTACCAAAGGAACTAAACCCATCAAGTTATAGTTTAAAATACAAGTTGTGCATACCATAATGCACTTGAGAGCAAAGTTAATGGTTCCTGTGAAGATGAACATCACTCCAGCATCCTCCACTTCCTCCTCCTTCCCCCAGCTCCACGGGCTGAGCCCTTGCCACACAATATGGAAAATCCCTTTGGTCAGCTGGCCCAGCTGTGTGTGTATCCCCCAACAACTTCTTGTGCAGCCCCACCCTCCTCAGTGCCCAGACAGGGAGGCGAAGAGAAAAGGCTTTAACTCTGCAAAACTTGCTCAGCAATAACTAAAACATCTGTGTTACCAATGCTGTTTCCAGCACAAATCCAAATCACACCCTCCTAAAAGCTACTGCAGAGAAAATGAACTCGGACCAAAACCACCATGGTGCACAACCACATAATGATGTCCAGACACACAAATGTCTAACAGATGTTGAATACAAGTCCTTCACAGCTTGGCCACTAACAGAAAACAACTAGGAGATCAGATGCTACATTAATAAACATAAAACTAATAGTACAAATGCATTAGATAACATGAAACACTGGGCAGGTGTCCTTTCAGCCTGGTAAGAGGATGGAACATAGACAATTAAGAAACAAAACCCTCAACCATACAAAACCCCAAAACCAAACAAAAAAACCACAACCAAAAAACAACTTAGCCTGTTTCCTGGGTGTAAAATAGTTGAATTTAAAAAGATGGGAGTACTTAGTTTAGCTGAATATAAGCCATTAAGTCTTTGATAAAATCCATGTGGCAGACAGATTTGAAACAGGTGGGTTTTTTCCTCAGCCTTAGTTATATATTGAAAGCAAAGATTAGAGAAGGCTTCTCTATAGCAGCTGGAGAAATGCAGCTAAGAAAGTCTATATCCGCACTATATTCATATGAATTTTGTGTGAAAGAATTCTCCAAGGCTAGATAAAAAAAGGAATTGTGATTGTGAGAGCATCTGCCCAGGAAGAGGCCCTTCAGAAGTGAATTAAAGCAGCAAGAAGTACTGTGCTAGAAATTTAAGTGGAGATTTTCAGTTTTAAATACAGTTTCAGTTTAAGACTATAAAATTATTATAAGTGTTACAGAAGATGGAGAACACATGAGATCAAATCATCCACAAGAAGTTCAGAGACTGCTTTTTATAGTGAATTCAAATTAACAACAATATTGAGGGACTGTTAAGGCTCATTGTATGCAATAAAAGAAATAGATGGACCTGCTTTCCTCCTGAAGGAGTTCATGTTAATTCCACATGGCTTACAGCAGTAAGCATACAGACAAAAAAAAATGTACTTCTAATGCATTAGTTTACTGAAATAAGTTTACTAATTTATACTATCAACCAGCAACTTGATGACACTCATCAAGTACATTTTACCTGTGCTGTCAGTAATGACTCTCACTCGCCCAAAGTTTACAGCCCTGTGTAGAACTATTTCTGCCTTGTAGGCACCAGCAAGGCACCTCCCACCAAAGCTGGCTGCCCAGTCAGGGCTACATTTCCATCAGAACATGAGAACAGAAAACCATTGTTGTTTTGCTTTTAAGTTTGTGTGACTCAACTGGGCTGTTTACAATAAGAAGTGCTTGTAATAGACAGTCAGCTGAGATGCCATTGCAGAACAAGAAATATATTTGGCCATTTGATGGCAGTGTTAAATTGTGCATTGCAATGTCTTTGTTAGGTTCAGGTTTTGCTTTTAGGACCATACCCATCGCCTGCTATGGCTTTGGATCACAGCTTAAACCTTCTTTTTTAATATATAGACATCATGGGAAAAAAAAACCCCTAAAAGCAAAAAAACCTGTGAAGATTAGGCACAATGTGGATTAATTTATCTGAAAGAATGTGTTGGAAATATTGCTACTTAATGTTTGAAGACATCTCACTGTTTTGGATGACTTGGAGTCCCCACTAAAACATTCTGGATCATTCTATCAAATAAAAAAAAAAAACAACCCTTAAGCCCTTATTAAATGCTTATAAAAAACCCCAGCAATATTAAAAGAAGCTTTTTTTTCCTCCACATCTCCATCATTACACATATCATCCTGTAGGATAAGTCTAGTAAGACAGGGAAGATTTGCATTTCACTCTTGTACAACATCCAGAACTCAGGACCAGTTACTAGATCTGAACACATCCTGCCACATAAAACATCATTCATTCACTTCTAGACAGTCTCTAACTCCTGTCAGCACATCATTCAGTTGAGGGAATGAGTCAGTTGCATGTTCTAATTGTTGCTTGCTTGGTTTCTGCACATTTATACCAAGCAGCATTTTTTCAGATTTATTAATTGCACAGAATTATAGATTAATTGATGCAGGGAGAGGTTTACATACAGTCTGCAACATCTAAGAGAGATATTATCATATCCCTTTACTTTGATCTTACTCTGCATGAGGATTCCCAGCATGCAGGTGAATGCAGAAGCAGGAACAAGTATCCCATGTTTTTCTTCAGTCATAATTGAGCCAAACAACAAAAATTATTCTTCAAACATCCTGAAGGTTAGAGGGTACTCACTTTGTGAAACTTCCTCCAACATTCTCATTTGTCTGTAGCTAAATGGCATTAAATCCATTGGTTCTTACCTACAGAAAACCAGGAACAGCAAAAATAGGCCTCTCTGACTTTTCAGTCTGGACAATTAATGCAATGAACAAGAGTCTAATAATGCAAAGACGTCTCTGAAGTGCACGATTTTGAATTTACTAATTTCTGTCTGTGGTGGGTTGACCTTGGCTGGCTGCCAGACCCCCCTCCAGCTGTTTCCTCCCTCCTCAGGAGCAACAGGATTTTAAAAAGCTCATGAGAAATAATGACAGGGAGATTAGCTGTTAGTTACCATCAGGGCTAAACACACTCGATTTAAAGAAAACTAGTGACAATTAAAATAGAGCTGGACAGCAAAAAAAAACCAAAACCAAACCAACAGAAGATCTAAAACACTTCCCCCCATTCCTTTCTTTCCAAGCTCAATTCCACTCCCTCATTTCCAACTCCTCTCCCTCCCCAGGTGTTGCAGTGGCATTGGGATGAGGGTGAGAACACAGCAGTACCTCTCTGCAGCTCAGGATTTTCTCTTGCCTCAGTTTGGGCTCCTCTCCATGGGACACAGCTCCCTCAGGGAGAGCCCTCCACAGCCTGTGAGGAAAGAGGAAAGTGAGGAAACCTCCACTACAGCATCTGTTTCTTCTCAAGCCTTAGTGATCACACTACCTTTTATTATTATTTTACTTTTTCCAGCTTCCCCCCTCAAGCTAGAGCTTCAAGGCTTTTTGCCTTTTTTAAAATAGGCCCCAGCTCCCCCTCACAACCAGAATTCTTCCCCAGACACCCACCACAGATTCAGCTCAGCAGCACAGGCACCAACCAGAGCTTGAACTTCAAAAGACTCCTACGTGCTCAGGAACCTCTGAAATAACCCAGGCCATTATTAGCAGTGATTGCACTCACCTGGTGATAATTAGAGCCCTCATTACAGGACAGACAAGACACAGGTGATGTGATTTTTCAATTTAAACTCTTTCTTTGAGGGAAGGAAAGACCTGGGAGGTCCTAGTTCAGCTATCCCTGGCTGCACAGTGCTAATCTGTTAGTGAGAAGATGGCTTTCTAACTCAGTGTTTCTAATACCTTATATTTATTGTCTTAAGCAACAACTCATTGCCTACTATCATGAAACATGGGTAGAAAGAATATAATAATCAGTTTTCTCATCTTGAGTTTTTACTGAAATAAATCTTTGAATCCATCATGTTTCTGAATATTACCTGAATATTTGCCTTTTCCTGTTGTCCACCTTGAGTGACCCATAAAATCCCACTGGAGTGACTGTCCTAGCTGATAGGCTGCCTTCAGTTTAGAGCTTCCTCTTTTTCCTGGAGCATCAAATATAAGCAGATAGGACACTGACCTCAAGCAGTTGTGATCAACCTGGGAAGGCACTGCAATCATATTAGCAGCCCCTAAATTATTCAGAGCACTTTCTGGTAAAACAGTGCTGCAGGACAATGAAAGCAAAGAACAATTCCCAGCAGATTAGATTTTTTTTCCCTATTGCTGTCTGTAATTATTTCTATCGAATAAGTTACTTGCTATGCAAGCTTACCTTCAAAAGCATGTTTGTTTAAAAGAGAAAGAGGAAAAAAATCCTTTGTAGGGCCTGCACATGATTAAGTGGCTTTAACAAAGCAGAATGAATAGTAATGACAAAGACCTGTCAATTGGAATTTTAAGCTTTTTGGCTTGTGAATTGGAAGAGCCAATGATATCAAGATGACTCCATGTAGCAAATAAGTGGGTATATGCCAGTGCTGCCTATCAGTGACTATTACAGATGAGCTGTTACTAGTTTGCATATTTCTGCAAATAACATTTCTTCTGTAATTTTAATGTATTCACAGTACAGGGAAAAACAGTATGGAAATACTGTCTTTATCAATATATTCTGCAGATCTCTCAGAGCTAGTACAAACCAGGAAAATGATTGGGGTTTTTTTGGTTTCTCCTTTTTAAAAGGTACCTTAATCAAAAGTAGCCAGACAAAAGTACAGGTGAGTCCCAGCACTGCTACAGGGAGGGTGACTCAAGGAGGGGTATCTGGGTTTCTTTGAGTGATGGGTGGTGATTATTGTCATGTTCTGTCCTAAAAGCTCTATGCAGGAAGGCAAATACTTGCATAAAAGTGCACAGAAACACTTCTTCCTTGTATTCAATTTCCCCATTGTATTATTATCAGTTATCTGGTAACCAGGATTGGATATAAGGTGTGCATTAAGCTAATCACTTCTTTAAACTACTCCATGGTAAACACTGCTTTCTGGAAAATGTCTTTTTTGCATGAAAACTTTATTTCATTCCAGAAATGAATTTGGGAGGAACTGATTTTTCTTCCCCTCTATTTTATTTCTCTATATGCAGATGCCTAAGGTAATACAGTCCTCCTGGTTTATGTGGTTTAATTTTTCCCATTTCACTGACAGAGATAGGGCAATATAGGTGAAATGATTTTGAGAAGGAGTTTTCCAAGTTGTGCTTTCATCACTATCAACTTCAAAATTAAACGAAATAAGAAGTTATACAAATATTTAGATATACTACTCTAGCAGACAGGAGCTGAGAAAAGGACAATAAATGTCATAAAACCTTAGTTTTCCATCCAGTTTTCCTTGACAAATATCCTTTACTTTTGCACATCCTCTCTGTTCAGGAAGGCCCATGGAGAGGAATGGCCATCTATCACTTTATCACTCTGAACATTCGTTAACAATGTCACCTTTCCTTTAAACCCAGAGTTTGCTCTAAGAAATCTATTTTTTTGACAATATACTGTGTGGCCAAGGCAATTTTTAACATCTATTACTCCTGTGTATTGTGTTTGAAATTGATAGTGGTGAATGTGTTACATTTCTACTATCGGATACTCATTGTGAGAGATAGAAATGCTGTGAAGGCCACTAACATCTCATTGAAGAAAAAGAACAGAAATCTGATGGCTTTCCATTGAGGGACAGCTGCTCAAAGGGAGGTTAAGTAAGCACAATATGTTGGATACTGCTTTTTCCCCACTGGAGAAATGTGTACCAAAGCACATCAAAGCTCTCCCATCAGATCAGTGTTCTGGTGTCAGTGCTGTAAACAATTCCAATAGGAAGAAGTGGAGAGAGAACAGAAAAGGAAAGGAAGAAAAGAAAAGATGGGGATCTTTTAAAGAAAATGACAAATTTTTTTTGCAATAATGAACAAGTATACGTATTCCTTTTGAATACAAATATTTAGCTCTGTATAGACAGCTTTCCATTAATAACAAAGAGCAGTGAAGCAACTGAATATGTGCCAAGATTCTGCCCTGCATTTTAATAAATTGGAGCAGACTCCCTGAATTTCAGCAATAATCCTGTACCAACTTGGTTTATTTTCTGGTGTGGAAAATCAGCCCTACTTCAGCAT
Source organism: Chaetops frenatus (assembly GCA_013400775.1). Taxonomy (NCBI): domain Eukaryota; kingdom Metazoa; phylum Chordata; class Aves; order Passeriformes; family Picathartidae; genus Chaetops; species Chaetops frenatus. The sequence goes on from VZTR01024482.1 coordinate 29,341, forward strand.
GTACATCAGTTGTTGCAGAAGCCAAATCAATCAGACAGTCAAGGTGGATCTGCCTGGATCTCCATCTAAAAGTGAACTGCCCAGAGCAGTCGTAAGTGATTGACTCAACAGCCAGGTTTTATTAACAAATGAAGTAGGGCTCCTCTCTTTCCAATCAGAGGACACTTGGCTGCCTAAGGACACAGTGTCCTCCTGTGACTCCCTCATCTCCTGTCTCAGCCTAAGGCAGGACCCCACTCTGTTGAACTGCCCCACACAGCCATCTCCTGTTCTTCCAGTCATTCCCTTTGCACGGGGAAAACATGCAGACTGAGAACCAACCAAGTGGGAACATCCTTCATGCAGCCTGATTAATGTTTCTACAGGCTTCTTAAAAGATAAGTACTATTTTATTAAATTCTCACTCTACTAATATCAGAAGATTTTCTAAGTTAAGCACCGGTCCATGCAGCTGAATGTATTTACTGCACGCCTCTAAATTTTCTTCTTTTCCAAAATTTTTTTTAGCTTCGTAGGCTCTTTTTAATGGGAGAACTTTTTAAGACAGAAAAAGAGGGAGAAAAAAGACTAAACTCCCTGAAATGTCACCTTAAATACCAGTTTAACTCCATATTCTACCTTTGTGTTTCAGACCCCTCAGTATGTAATGAGGCACCACTACGTTATGTATCACACAAACCTATGAGACAGGAAAAATAAAAATAGTACTCAAGTGTTGATTTTCCTTTTCTCCTATTAACAGCTTTGCTCTAAGGTAAAAGTAAATGCCTTCTGAGATTGGCTACTTGATTCTGTTTTCCATTTGTTTTTCTAAGATATAACTAAAACAGCTGAAGATGGATCTGAAATACACTCTCTGAACATGAGTGGTGATGAGCATCCTGTGGCACAAAGAGAAATCTTGTTTCTTGTGAGTTGATAGGGTGTCCCAGAGTTCCCCTGGATCATGGAGTGCAATGGATCTTCCCCTAAGACAGCCCTGACAGCTTCATGTAACTGAACTAATTCCAAGTGATGTTGATTTAATTCATTGAGATGAGAGTCTGATAACTGCCTTCAGTGTCGTGTAGAAAACAACACGCATTCCTGCTGCTCTACACAAATGTTAACAACAACAAGTTGGAACACAAGCTAGACAAATCATTTAAGCATTTACTTTAGCCTGCCCCACTGCAGCAAAACACTTAAGCACATGCCTAAAGGTATAGACATGCTCAAGTGCCTTTCTGATTAATGATGAACTGGAGCCCAAGTATCTAATTTCAAGGCTAACATCGTGTCTTATTGCTAGATTGGAGGAATTACTCATTCCAGTACTATCCAGGGAGATTAACATCACATTTCACTTCCCTTTCTCCATGAATGCTACTGGTACACAGTGGATGAGCTGAGCCCAGGAGCTCTGAAATATTGACACACAATCAGACTTGCCAGCAAGTGATGTTCTGAGCTCCTCAAAAGGCAATCAGAATGCCCCCCCCGAAATGAAGTTTTACAAACTATTACTTCATCATTTGAATCAATGAATCCTAAAAATCAGTTTTCAGGAAATGGGGAGGAAATTGTTTAAGTGCTTTAACAGCCTGTCAAAATGTCACCTATATGCAGGAATGGCATGTGTTCATTTTAGAAAGAGATAAATGCAGAAAAACACATGACAATCAGACCTGAGCTGAGGAAAAAATCCAACCAAAAAACCCACCAAGAAAAAGAAACCCAAAACAACAAAAAACCCCCAATCAAAATGACAAGGGAATAAAACAAAGGATAAGAGCATTGTCTTTACTGTGAATGCCCATTTCAGTCTCCAGAGAGTGAGAACAACAAGGTCAATGTCTCAGTTTAAAGAATGCAGCCCCCCCATTGCCAAGGTACCAGAGACAATGTCAGACTTAATTGACAGATTACTGTCTAATCAATGATTCCTCTGATTAGTGACCCACTGACAATACAACCAAATCAATGTGTTTATTCCAGGGGTTAGTTCTGATGCTCTAAAAGAGTGAAAACCAGGAAAAAAATTACAACATTAAGTAACTTGAATCCCCTGCATACAAATTACACCTGTCATTCAGCTTGCTTATTTACAGGGTTTGAAAGGTTTAGTTGACAACAGAAGGCCTAATAAACAGAATCCAAGTCATGTTTAATTATATCAGTTTTATTATCTTAATTAATCAGTCCACTGCTCTGCACTCTAATATCATAATGTTGTCTTTTTTTATAACAGGCTACAGAAAAATTCTTTATTTCTCTTTACTTATTTTTGGCCCATATCTATTGTGGCATTCTCTTTGTTGAATTCACACTCATAGACATGAGGCCAGGGTATTACATCTTTGAAAACTGATGTTTAGGTGGATAACAAAAACACTCTGAAAGCTGAATGGAATAACAAAAAGACAAGAGAGTCTGTACTCTATTATTAATTTTAGATGAAAAGGGAAAATTAGAAAAGACAGTAAGGGATTTAAAGCCCAGAGGTATCTGGACAGGAACTTGGAAAGGACTGTGTAACTGTGGTATTGATGATAAAAGTCCATATACCAGTGCTTGATTACAACCAGAGATTATATTAAAAAAATGTAAGTTATGACTTAATCTGTGCCAAGAGTAGATAGATATATCAATATCCTCCTGATAGCTGAGATGAATGTGGAAAGGGGAAACTGGATAATACTGATTTCAATTTTAATTCACGTTTCAAATGCAAACTGTTTTAATTAGGTCTAATTGAAATGATTTCTTGCCTTAAGTGGCAAGGAAAAAGACCTGCATAGAAATTCAACTTCTTAATCTTTTAGCCACATGTTGTTCCTGTTCTCCATTTGTTTATTGTGTTGAATGAGAAATGGGAGACATGCCTGTGTCATGCCTTTGCATATTTAGCTTTTTGAGCTGAGTTGAATCATGATATAAAGTTGAAAACCTATAAACAGAGGATATAGTTTCCATAGTGGAGACCCAATGATGTGAAAAGGTGAACCATTTAAAGATGAACTGACAGCCTTCTTTAAAATAAACACAAGTTCTCAAGCTAGCAGTTGGTGTGTAAGCTGAAAATACCTCAAAAAAAAACCTCAAAAGATATTCTGTAAATAAAGTTTCCTTTTTTAACTGACAAAACTTCATTTTGGAGCGGATCATTTTTTGTGGCTGTAGGAAGTGCTGCTGCCATCACCCAAGGATTCTTCTTGTATTTCATAATTTCATCCCCAAAGACGGGACGTCTGGATCCACCATTGCAGAGCAGTCAAGTGGCTACAAACCTGCCCCAATTAGCAGTGTCCTCTCATTTCTCTGGGCAAACAAAACTCTGCATTTTTGTGTCAGCCTCAATGGGCAGATAGAGTGGGATCCTCTGGGTAAGGCAGCCTCTAGGTCAGTGGCTTGGGCTGACTGAGATGATGCCTGTAGGAGGAAGACAAGCAAACAAAATCCACATTTCCCCTTTCCCTGGAGGAGTCTTTGTGCAATCGTGTAGTTGCAGGGCATTTGGGGAATGCAGAAGTGCTTTGAGAGTACTCAGTGTTCTGAAGTCACAGAAGGAACCTCTGGAGGTCAACTGGACCAACCATCAGCTGAAAGCTGGGCCTCATTAAATTGCTGCTGTGAGTGGCAAACAATCACTTTACTGAACAGCAATGTCAGCCTCTGGCTGTCCACTGCAGCAGCATCAAGGCTTTGTGCCTAAGTCAAGGGGTGATGCGGCTCCGAAAGAGCATTCCCAGTTTTCCAAAACCAAGCAGTCTGCCCCACTGCCCTCCCCATAACATCTCCTGGCTGGTTTGAGGGAAGATGACAGCCAGGCCTCCAGGGATTGGAGGGATATTTTCTGGGCTTCAAAGGGTGCTTGCCCTACAAACCCTTTTCAAAGATAAAAGTTGGCTAAATATATTGAGCACTGAACTTCATTCTGTTTTCCTCTGTACTGTATATCTGCATATAAAGCAAAAAATATGGATTATTTCTGTAAGAATATCCACTGACTTTAGTATCGCTGAATTTGCTGATTGAATTGTGCTTCAGGAGAGGTACTAAAAATATATTAAAACTCCATTGAAATACATAGATTTTCTGTGTGGTTTTAATTTTCTATAAGAGGGATAATTCCTTTTTCGACTGGTTCAGAAAAAACCTAAAGAAGAATTAATTTTTAGTACAATCTAGTAAGACTTTTTTTTTAAAGGAATGGAGGTGAAAAAGCAGTTGTGCTGGTTTTGTACATGGTACACAACTGGCCTGAGGGAAAGCAGCCTGCCAGGAACCTCTCATGAGGACTAACTATCCGTATAAATTCTCATGTTTGAGTTGATGCTTGCAGACAAGCAAAGGCTGATGTCAAAGTTCTGAAGGCCAAATTAAGACAAAGTTTTCCTAGGTTTCTTTGAAAAGCAAAGCATTTTGGACTGTCTTTTGGTTCCTGTAACTCAAGTCTCCTTGACAGCCCATTATCTGTTCAGTCATTACATTCTCTTGATTCTTTCTGACAAAGTTATCAAACACCCCACTGGGACCACAGCCAAAAAAAACGTTCACCTTTACACAAAGGGCCAAATCCTGATAAAGAATGCCCAGCTGGAGTAAATGCACTGCGTGGTCAGAAAACAGAGCTAAATGGAGATTTCTGCTGCACCTTGTCACTGCTGGTGCAAATCCAAGCCATGGGAACTGCAGGATATAGGAACAAATAAAATGTACAGCTCAGCAGTGCAGGTTTCTCCCCACACCAACACTCCTGTACAAATAGCCACTGTAGAGCTTAGATTCATCATACAGAAGTGTGCTTTTATTTTCCTTTTATTGGCTCTGTATTGTCTATTCCTCCATCCATAAGGAAGGTGGTATTTCTTTGTTCTTCTCTTGTTCACAGCTGCAATGGCAACAATTAATCCTTGTTCAACAGTGGATGCAGTATAGTCAGTCATAGCAGCTTTTTTTCTTTAATGCTTACTACTGATGTAGTAAACATTAAAGAAAAATAAGCACATTTTGATGTGCTTATTGCTTTTGATTTTATTTTAATTATTGCTCAACTTTTCACAGTTTTTTATTTTAATGATCTGGAGTCTTTTGTTGCATGTCCAAAGGGCTGAGATCCCAGCCACCCTTCATTCTGCACTATATTCAAATGTGGTGTATCAAAATAGATACTGTCAGTGTGCACAGACAAGACCAAGGAACAACTGAACATGGTGAGTCCTTCAAGAGGCAGCTGCTAAGAGTGAAGGAGGTGAGAGAAGAAAGAAAACTGATTTATTTTATTTTACTGGAATATTTGAATCCTTGTTTTACAAGGTCTCACAATAACATGGAAACACTCCCTATTACTCACACAAAAGGGATAGTTTTGGTGAGTGCGTCTTCCAAGCTTTCCACCACTGAGACAGAACTCTAAACCTGTCACTTCCCTTTTCACAGGGAAAAATTCCTCTGCTGTGCATTTTAAGAAATATGATTCACCTTGTAAAAGGCAACGATCTGCCAGCTCTGGGTTCAGGTACCTGCTTATCTCAAGTGCTAGTGATTTTCTCCAAGTACAGGAGTGCAGGCAGATAAGGAGGAGTGTCAGCATACTGCAAATACACCATCATCTTCTGCTGAGATAGACAAACTAGGAACACGTGCTCTTTTAACCTGAAGCCAGCATTACATTGGCCATTAGGAAGATGGGCTTTTAAATTGGAGGACTGCTGTTGGTTACTGATTACTTTATGAACAAGACGATTTAATGGACTCTAATTTCCTGTAACTAATTCATTCTTTGGGATCTGGACTCTAATTTTGAAACAGTGTAACAGGTGATGCTAATAATTATCTCTCTATATAAAATCTAAATCTCTAAATCAAGATATATATGTATTTGTCTTTTTGTCTTTCCTGACACTTAATCCCTAAACTACTTTACAAAATAAGGTAGCACAGTTACAGAAATAAAATAGCAGGAGATGGAGAGAAATTGAAATACAAAATAAATAATTGATGAAACGTGTATTTTTCTTCCTGTGCATTGCAACAGGCTACACAGGGAAGTGGTGGAGTCTCCATCCCTGAAGGTATTTAAAAGATGTGTAGACGTGGCCCTTAGGGACACAATTTAGTGGTGGACTTGGCAGTGCTGGGTAAAGGGTTGGACTCGATGATCTCAGAGATCTCTTCCAACCCAAGTAAATTCTCTGATTCTGTGTTCCAAAGTGCTGTCAGATATTGCACCTTTGTCAATGAAGTTGCCTTATCCATGCTTGGATTTAAGACAGAGGAGGTGCAGTCCAGCTCAGAGCACAAGTGTTTGCTGGTAATTTTACAGCTTTTGCTTCTTTGCACATCAGGTGGGGTTCTCCATTCAGTAAGAAACAAAAGTGAGATGTGGGTGTTGTAGCTAAAGCAAAATCCAGCCCACAGGGCTTTGTACAGCCAGCACACACAGCAGCCAGGAAGGCCACCCCTCTTTACCTCCATTGCTTTGAAGCTGCATGTGTTGCACAGGGCAGGTTAATATACAAAGCTTTTCCTGCAGCTACAACTTGGTCTTTATAGCTGATGTAGAAACCTTTCCTTGTGTCCAATAAATTCCTGTGTTCACTGGCTGAACCCTGCTGGGAATCTGTGCAGAGGTGAAGTGATATGCTCAGGCAAGTGCAAGGTTCTGGCTGCTGCTGGTAAATCTCACCTTGAATCCAACCAAGCCATTTCTCCAGGCCCTTTCTTTGCCTTTTCACAAGTGAAGAGTTTCAGCCAAGGGTTCAGTAGCAAAGTAAAAACAAGAAACCACCAAAAGCAGGAATGCAAGAAACACTGGCTGTTTGTGATTCCCTTTTCCAAGTCCCCCTTTCTGGTGCTCTGTAGTGTTTATGTGCTGGGCATCAAAATGCTCTGCTCTTCTCTGTATAAAATCAGCTATTTCATGTTTTCTAGGCCAATTAATATATATTTATTGATTATATCTGTGACTCTTTAACATTGACACTATTTGCAGAAATCAAAGTGGAACATGTGGAAATAGTAATCTTTTTAAGTAAAGCAATTCCAAAGAAAAAGATACATGCTGTTCCATTTATTGAAAATTTACTTTTAATGAAGCTCATTGGTATTTATTTGAATTAGAGTGATGTGGCAAAAATCTAGACAAAATATGAAATATGATAAGTATTATAGTCCTTATTAATGTTTCGTATTTTAATGTGTAGCTACAGTCACAAATAAAAATATTATTATCTCATTCTGCTCTCACAGCTTGTGTATTATTTTATGAAAACTAGATTCTCATTATATTTGCTGATTTTAATCAGTAATGTGATTTCCTTCTCTGTGCCAGGTAGTTTGTGAAAAATGAGGCATTTCTTGAACAGCTCTCAGTTATAATGTTTTAAAATCAAAAACCCTTACCTTAATTTCATAGAGAATGGTCATTCAAACTTATTCCCAGAAACAGTCTGGCAAAAATCACTCTTTTTTTGATCTTGAATGTGTATAGCCCCAAATAAAAACTGTTGGATTTGTGCAGTTCAAAGCAGAAGCAAAGGAAAATAATTGTTAAAGGATTCTGAAAGGTTTTAAAAAAAGGTAAGATTTTTTTTTATTATTATTATTTTCCCTTTCCTACACTACTTTCAAAATCAGAAAAACTTGAAGCCAGTTAAAAGATCTTACCCTATGAAGGAGAGGAACCTCCACAAAGGACACTTGTGAACAGCGACAACAGAAGGAGGATGTGTGTGAGTGGCACACAATCTTTACTGGATGTGGAAGCAAATATTTCTGTTTGCAGAAACCACAAATAAAAGAAATCAGATGTAGCTTGGATAATAGTGAAGGACTCAGCATTGTGAGGGCCACAGGTTATAAACAGCTCAGATACCAATACCACCTTCACAAATAATACACAAGATATGTTCAGATGACAACATTTTCTGCAAAACAATACTTTTAAGAACTACTCCACAGTAATTTAAGATTATCATATTACTGCATGGAATAGAAACAGGTAAAATAATCACTCTGAAGATTAAACAAGTGGAAGACTATGCAAGTTCAATTTAGTTTTTCCTCTTCACTGGATATTGCTACTCCTGTTACGTTTGCTTCTGGCAGATGTAAAGTAGCTCACTTGAAAAACCACTGTATTTCCAAGAGAGCTCTGAATGCACCAAGTACTCTTGAAAATCTAGACTTAATTGTGAATTTTGTGCATTCAGAAATTTAGTGGTGGCTAGCTCTGAGACAGTAACTTCAGCCAGTAATGAAGAGAATAATGCAGATTTTATTTATAAGTGGGAAAGTGGTGTGCATATGCAACTTCCCAAAGTACAGAATCAGTATTTGCCAACTGTTTAGTTTCAGATGTTAGATATTTCCTAGAGACAGCATAACAACTTGGTAATAGATGATCACTTTAGTGACTATTGGGAAATGAAAGCATTTTATGGCAACTGTTCTAGCTGCTGCAATACACTTTAATCTCTAACCTGAAATACAGCTGGTACTCCAGAGCAAACAAAAGAGGCTTACGAAGGACCAAGGATCAGATTTCTTGCTGTTCTGCATCTTGTATCATCATTTACCATTGTGAAAAGAGGAATAAATCATCTGCTTTTCCGACCTGATTGCACTGTGTACCCACTTTACAAAAGGATGAAGGATGACACAGGTAGGAAGACAATGGGGAATATGCCCACAGGGATTTATGTCCTCTCTCTCAGGCAGTTTGGGTTTTGAGCTCTCATGTTTTTCCCTTTGGACAGAATGATATTTAGGGAAGACACTTTATGCACGTGTAAGAGAAACCAATACATTATTGAACAATTCTGTGTTGCCATGTGCTGATTGTTGTTTGCAAAAATATGCCATATACTGAAAAACTAAATAATTCAGGATGTCTATTCTGTTCCCATATACACTTATCTTAAACGAAATGGGAAAACTTTGTTTGCTGCCCTTGTCAGTAAAAATCAGCAAATGAGATTTTCAGTGATGTATGGAGGCAACGTGGCAGAAAACTAAGAGTTATGAACACCGAAGTAACAAAGCTTTGCAATGTATATTATATGATAGTTGGTAGATTAATAGATAGCAATACTACTGACACAACTGGACTCTCATCTTGGATTTTTCAAAAGTTCTATATGTGAATGTATACCTTAAGTGTTATGGGAGAAGAAAAATCTCTGTTAGGTATACCATTTTGGGTTTTTATAAAAAATGATAGAATATTCAAACTCCCAATATTTCCTAAATGTTAGCTGCTAGAAACCCAGACTACCATTTTAGATGTGGCAAATTTAAGTTATTAAATGTCATCCCTGCCCTGGCACAAACAACACAAAATATGACACAAAACTAACAAAAATAAAATATGACAGATGTGTAAGTGTCAAACCAGATTTGTGCAGTCTATTGGTAATCTGGTTTGAGGTGTAGATTGCAAGACACCAGCATTTAAATCTGTTCTACATCTCAGGGTCTTGTGGTTGACAATATTTATGTTTCAATACATTCACTGCCTTTGTACACCAAAGGAACTTCTAGTTCCTGTGAGAGGAGCCAGATTTCCAAAATCTGCTCTGAGACTCATAAAATCCTACTGACCATGCCATGTGTTCAGGTACTGCAAAGAGCTCCTGCACAGGATCAGCTTTAAAGGTCAGTGGCACTGCAGGGGAAACCCACGGGCATTGCTTTTTCTCATGTCCACCTGAATGTTTAATACACTTATTCCTAGACTTAAAATTTCCAAGCTAATGGCAGAACTGATGACCCTCATGCTCTAGGAGAAGTGAAAATTTTTAGCCAGAGAAGATGTTTTCACTGTTGGATGAAGAGGTGATGTTTCCAGTACTTCTAAGGGATGAAAAGTAGCAGAACTAGCAAAATCCATAAGACCAACAGAAACATATGTTGATGCTATTCCATCACATTTTTCTGGAAGCTGTATTTTGATATGGATAATATAAAGGCTTTTAAATTAGCCAAAATATTGCTAAATATGTTAAAGCATTAAAATACATGTTTACAATAAAAGATAAGCTGGCACCATTTAATAAATGAAAGAACATGAATTGGTCCCTGATTTTTAAAAACTTTTTCTTCATAAAATTTTCTCTTCAACCAGATTTTAAATGTACTTAATTCCTTCTCCCTAAAAATTAAGGCAATGTAGACCTTTGAGAGGGCTGATACAGCTTTCCTCCCCATAGCCAGTATTTCCATTCTGTACTGCAGTGGGGATTTCTGAACAGAATGGGAAGCAAACTTCAAAGGAAGATTTCAAATGTAGTTAATGCTGTCATTCTCAAGACACTGAAGAAGCATTCAAACTGTAGTTTGCTTAAATGAAACTATTTGGTCAGAATGTTTGAACTACATCACCTCTTTATCAGGTTCAGTGACTAGAATATTCATGGAGAATATCTCCTTAATCATTTTCTTCAAGATAACAAGTATTTTACTTGGCAGTGCAAAACAGAAATAAAATAAACCCTGAAATAGGTGATTTTGAGGTCACAATTGTCAAACTGAAAAACGTCTGACATATTTGTTGGGTAACAGGAATGAGGGAAAGAGGGTACAGATCTCTTGCAAGGCAGAAAAGATAATGAATAGTGAAGGATTGTGATGATTGTCACTCAAATAGTTTTGAGTAATGAGATTCAGCCTGTGTGTTCCTAGCAACAGATGCTCTCAAAGCCCCTGTCAGGAATGACCTTTAAGCACAGTATTTGTTGCAAAGAACCACAATATTAACTGCCTCTTCACACATTCAGATATCCCACAAAATGCTTATGTTCTGCAGAACAATGAGATTTCAGGTTTTATTTCTGCAAATCTTCCCCTCTCATTTCCCCCTCCAAGGACTGTGAGAAAATAAACAGGCTGGAGCATGAGAAAAGGTTTGCTGTTATGGTGGAATACAAGCACTAATGTTTGTTTGTCCCATTATCTGCAGAAAGAAAAGGCTGTGCAAAACATGGGCAGCTCTGTAGTAGATTGAAAGATTTTTTTTGCCATTAGCATCATTCGGCCATTTAAGCAGGAATGAAAAGGGTTCCTCTTTAACCCTTCAAGCTAAAAATTCTTCCCTTCTGCAACAATGGGTGAAAAAATATAATAAATATACGAGAACACTTATTTTTCTCTGGCAGACAACCAGCTAGAAATTCAAGATAATTAACACAGCAACAAAGAAAAGCTCTTTCAGCTCATCTTTTCCCTACCCACCCACTCTCTCCCTTCTTAAAGAGAGTAATGTGTTAGAAAATAATAAGTCACATAAAATTCAAAGCCTAGTCCTGAGATTCTGGCCCACACAAACAATAACGCAGGATAGAATGGGGCCCTGATATTCTTAATTTTCTGACTTAATATAATTTTATATATATCTGACTTGATATCATTTTTGAACATAGCTATAGTATAGTAAAAACTGCATCATTTTCTTTCCTTTTTTCATCTAAGAAAACTTCCCCATAAAATGCAAGCAAATTTTAGAATTCTTCCCACCCTCTTTCCAATACTTTTTCCTTCATGTACCCTGAAGAGTACCAGGAACTCCTGTGGATTTGTCTGGAATTAACTGCATATATCATATCACAGACACAATTTCTGCACTGGATAAAGCCCTCTAGCTGGGAGTGCTACCATTTTTTAAGTGCATTTGTTTATCCTGAGGAGTCACTGTCATGTGTGAAGTCATACTCGATTTCCAGAGCTAGTATTCCATAAAGGACACAACCCTAATTGGACAAATGTGTTGTGTATCAAAATGAAAATAGTAGCACTATCAGGAAAACAATGAAAGGACAGATAACTGAGTGAAAAGAAAACCTCCCAACAACCCTTTTTAATATCTCCACCTGCTTTTATCTGGGTGGGGGCCAAATGGAAAAATGGAACAAGCTTTTATTAGTTTGGGTTCTCCTGTAGGGGCTGTAGAAGTAACAGCAATATTTATTAATGTTTGCAAAAAGTGTAATTTAATATTGATTCTTCTTTCTCAACCTTGTTTAGCTACTGGCATGTGAAGACTATGAAAATGTAGGAAACATTTATAATATTTACTACTTCAGCATCCACAACTGCAGCATACTTTTGGTGTATATAACCTACTGAATTAATTCTTTCTTCTCTTTGGTTGATAATTGGAATTTATGTTCTTGTGAAACCTCACATATTCTCATTTTATCAGCAGCAACTCAGATTAATACTACAAAACGTCAGATACTCTGTGCAAAGATCCATGCTTGACAAATTAATCAAGAAAAGAGTTTCCTATTACTAGTGTTCTGTATTTTGAACAGGTGTTAGCTAAACTTTTTGAGTTTTTTTTTTCTTTTCCCCTCTTATATTTGCTCTGAAGCCCTGAGCCTATGGTAGAGCCCTTCTTTGCACCAAGAAGGGCCTCCTGGATTTATGTTCTTGAGTTTCCACTTTACATATCATTAATCAGCTTATTGCTTTCTCTGAACTTTTGGATGTTAATAAATTGAAGGGAGTTGTGTAGCTATGGGAACAGTGGAAGAAATAGAAAATACATTTAACAGAAGGAATCCAGGTACTCAAGCAGTTTTGTTAATCAAAGAGCCTGTTACAGAATTATGGTCATGACAGTGAGGATCGGTAACCAGAATGTGATTTATCATAGACAGCATTGGATTTTCCCTCAATGTTCATTTTAAAAATTGTTTTTCATAGAAGCCTTTACGGGAAAGAAAGAAAACATAATTTGGGGCAGTTCTATCCCCTATGTGATAGGGGATCACCACAACTGTTTTACATTATCTGCCTTTTATATATTATGAATCACCATAGTGCTTGAATACTTTATTTTCCTTGTGGTCTGGGAATAGGCAGGATGTGCACATTTGCCCTTGGGTTTGTTATTTCATCCTCTTGCCTACCATTTGCATGTACATTTTCATTTCATTAGCCCCTGTCATTTCCTTGCACAGGAAACCAGTCTGTTTGAAGGAATGCAAAATGGTGGCCTGGCCAACTGCAAAGTGAACTGTGTCGTGATACCAGTTTAATAATGCATGACTGGATCCCCACAAGCCATAACTCATTGCTAGTACTATTTATTTCTTTATCATGTGTCAGTTCCCTTTCCTGTCAGGATATCAAATGGCTGCAAAGTGCAGCATGCTGTTTTCCTTATCTTTGAGCTAAATGTTCCATTATATCACATTTTAGGCTTTTAGGATTGCATAATGAAGCAGACATAAAATCTAAAGTGATGCTGAGTGGTGTATTCACGATGGACTATGCTCCAGAGTGATACAGCACCGGGACTGAGTGTTGCACTGTGCTTGGTGGGAAGACACACAACTTAAATCATTCAGTCATTAGAATAGCAGATCCTCTGCTTTTGGTTTACTGTAGGGTTTCAGGGAGATTTAGAAACATCCATAGACAGCTAGAGTTCAAGGAACTTAATTGGGCCGAGATGGAGTCTTTGCAACTCTGGGATTCACTGTGAGAAAATGTTTTCTGGAATAAGCCACTGTGTGTGCTTGCTCTAAAAGCTTTGGGCTTAACCTTTGAATTTTTCCAGCATGAGAAGGTTAATCTCTTTCTCTTACGGTATTCTTCCTTGAAAGGGAGATGCCACACCGAAGATGTGGCAAATTTTAATCTTACTGTTCTTTTGGATTTCAGCACCAGATATGAAACTCTAAATTTTTTAATCAGAATGGCTCATGTAGCATTAGTATAGCTACAAAAAAAATACTTTCCTTCCTTTGTGGAGCAAGTGGAGTAAGAAATGGATTCACTAAGATGCCTCCCAGAAATATGTATTTGAGCTGCCAGCTTCATATGCTATTTTTTGGTGTTTTGCATTTCAGCTAACAATGGCATATCTGTTGTATCATTATCCTTAAAATAAACAATCTAATAATACATGTTACTCTACAACATGCCACCAAACAGATGCTAGAAAGAACAGCAACAATTCAAATAAAAACAAAACAGAAAGCTTAAAAGGTCACATCACTTTTGGATATTTTAGGTGTCAAAATTCAACTGAGCATAAATATTAAAACCTAAATGTGTCAGTTGTTAAAAAATCTTCCAGAACTTGCAAAAATATCTAAGTTACCTAATAATTTCTGACTGTGCTATGAACTCAAAAAAATACACTGAAAATTATTATTACATTTAAATTGTATTTCATCTAAGGTATGCAGATTCATTATGAAAAAAAAATCCAACAGTGATTAAAAATAAAATATCATTTAAAACGTGACTTTTAACAGTATATAGTTCTTTACAAATCCCAAAGCTACAGCTGTGCACCATACAGGTACCTGCAGGCACTGCAGCAGACGTGGGGCTCCAGGTCCAGTTTGGGCCTTCAGTGTAATTTCCTATGGAACATTTACCTCTCCTGCCCTCTCCCTTCTGAACCCACAAATCTGCTTTTGCCTTATGACCTGCCCTAAACCAACGCCTCCTTTCTCTTTAGGCTGTGCTGACCTCTCAGAAGGATTAATTAGCTAAGGAGCAGAGCAGGGCAGTGATCTCACTGCCTCAGGTAGGATCACCCCTTTGGATGCTGGCTTTATGATCTAGTTAATAAAATATTTAAACACCTCATTTTTATGCCCACAGGGAGCACGATTGTAACCACAGGCATAAAGTGTTACTTGGACAGCACAATGCAGAGACAGATGAGTGGGTCCACATGCAAGCTGTCTTTCCCAGATGTGCTCCAGGGGCAGAGACAAGGACTGATGCCTAAGACTGAGCATCTGTGGTCAGTGTTCAAGGTGGGAACAGCCCAAAGAAGACCACTGCTGCTGGGGGCATTGCACTGAGTTCTCGATTCTGTTTTTTTAACACACACAAAAATACCCTGATTGTTTCTCCCCATTAGTCTTAACATATTGAAATCCATCTACGTCACAGTCTTCATTCACATTTTAAATTTTTATTTCTTCTTTGGAAGTATAACCCACTTAGTCTCAAGTTAGCAGAGGCTCGCAGAATCCTGATAAAGTGAACCTCAGAAAATACAAAGCACAGGGGCAGCTGGGATATCACACTTGCTAGGTTTGCACTTGTAAAAAACACGGCCACACATTTCTGAAAAGGGGGCGAATATAAATGACAGCAGACTCTCTCAAGACACCAAGCTCATTTTCAACTTCTCTCCTGTTTGGAAAATTACACAACCACAGGATCACAAGGTGAACGCAGTGATCAGAGGCAGGAGCAGCTGGATCTCCCCATTGCACTGCCTGGGAATTTGGCACAGCCTCTGCTGTGAGCTGTGCAGGGTGGGGAGCTCAGAGCACCGGAATTGTCGCTTTAATTTGCGCAGATATAATCGCACACCTTTTACACGAGTGCCATTTGAGCTAACCCATTAGCCTTGCCTAAATTAGCCTGGCTGTTTATAAGATATTAAATGCACTACAAAGCCTAACATGTTTGTTATGCTCTATAATCAGAGCACCTGTTTAAAAGCCCAGTGCAGCTGTACTTCCAGCAGATTACAGCCCATTAGGCAAGTTAGTAGCGCCTTATTTTTATAACCTAATCTCTCTTCCTCTTTCACATCTGAATTTTAGAATCATAAAAATGCGATTCTTCCCCTTCCACACACCTTCCCCAAGTCCTTCAGTGATTGAGATGAGAAGAGTAATATTAATATTTATACAATGCTCAGATATAACTTTCTGTTGCTATGGTAAAATATTCTCATAAAATATTTCATTAACTTTTAATCCTATTTAACATCGTTTTCCCCTCTAGAGACTATACTGAAACTAGATACTCGTGGGACACAATTTTGATGGGAGATACAATCATAAGATCACAGAATCATAGAATTGTTTAGGTTGGAAAAGACCTTTAAGGTCATCAAGTCCAACCATTAACCCAGCACTGCCAAAGCCACCTCTAAACCATGTCCCCAGGTGCCATATTGACACATTTACCCCCAGGAATGATGACTCCATCACTGCCCTGAGCAGTCTGTTCCAAGGCTTCACCATCCTTTCACTGAAGACATTTCTCCTAATATCCAACCCAAATTTCCCCTGGCACAACTTGAGGCTGTTTCCTCTCACCTATCACTTGTTACTTGGGAAAAGAGACAGACCCCACCTGGCTACAGCCTCCTTTCAAGGAGTTGTAGAGAGCAATATGGCTTCCTCTGAGCCTCCTTTTCTCCAGGTTAAACACCCCCAGCTTCCTCAGCCCCTCCTCAGGACTTGTGCTCCAGACCCTTCACCAACTTTGTTTCCCTTCTTTGGACACCCTTCAGCACCTCAAAGCCTTTCCTGAAGTGAGGGGCCCAAAACTGAACACGGAGATTCTAAAATTGTGAATTTGCTTGAATTATTAGAAAACTGAACAGAAATCCTTTGACTGGATGGAGTTTCCAAAATGTATGTTCACAGTGCTGTCCTAGCATGCATCAAGCAGTGCATCAGCTGTTTGAAGGATCACAGGAGAGGTCTGCAGTTTCCTGTGGAGGCAGCAGCAGGGCAAGGGTGTTATCCTGATGTCTCTGAGGTGTCTCACTGTGCTGCTACTCAAGGACCAGGCCCTCACTCAAGCTGTTTATTCTTCTCAAGAGCTTTAAAAATACAGTATTTCATGTAGAGTCTTACTATAACCTTCCTTTAGTCCTATTTAGTACTTTGCTTTTAAATAAACAAAAGCTTATATCAAATAGAATATTATATGACAGTTAAAATTGATGATAAAACTATTTATCTCCAGCTCAGAAAAAGCTTCTCCAGCCCGAGATTGCTGTTTAAAAGATTGATATAAATGACAGCAACAGTGGCAGGTTAAGATCCTTTTGTTACCAGAGTTGCCATCCATTTGTACAACTGATGCAAGTAATTTTAATGTCCTGCCATGGAGTACCTCTTTGTGGAGGAAAATACCATCAGTCACTGAATATCATGGCCCAAGTTGCAAATAAGGTCCCCCTAAGCACTGTCCAGGCCCAGTCAGGGCTGTTTGTGAGATCTTCCCTCAGGCACAGGGGTCAGCATGAGGCAGGTTAAGTATCCTGGCTTTTTTCCTGTGTGCAGCTGGGTTCTCTCCTGCAAAAACTCTCCAGGTAAATGCCCACAGCTGCAGACAGAAAACAACTCTATAATGCATCAAAAATAAACACATTTAAGTCATTGATTGTTTTTTAAAGGATGTGTTTACACTTTAATTCTCCCTGAAAGTTTGAAGAACCAACCAAATCAGACATCAGTGTGATCATCTATGCTGCTTTGATTAGGAGTTATGTATTATTATTTCCCAACAACTGAGCTTAAAGACAATGTTCAAATTGACAGAAGACTCTTACTTTATTTGGGAAATCTGGTGATCTGGGTTAAGGTTTATGACTAATTACATCATCACTAACATTTTTAGTTTGTTTCATTGTATTGCATTTAAATACAATTCATTGTATTTAAAAGACAAAACCAAACTAGAGTCAATATTTTGTTTTCTTTAAAGGCCTTAAAGTGTTACAGTGGTATCTTGAGGCCTTTTTCAGGTCTAGTTATTCCTGCACATCCATTGCAGTGTTCATCTTTGAAGCCAGATATCCAGACAAGAAAAAATGCTATCAGAAATCACACTGTAGATTACACACCATGAGCATCTGAAGGCACAAAGACCAATCCCTCTTTGGTATGTGCCAGGATGACAACTTAATGGACTTCCCTGTTTTAATTCAGTGATTATCTGCATGAACACAGGTGTCTATTTATCTGGTGATACATGTCTATCCACTACAGTAAGTTTCAGTCCTTGCTGCTGGAATTGGGTACATTATTCTTTTCATGTTAGTGATGGAAGTTTAAATTTTGGGTTTGATAGAAAAGAGTAGTTATGAGAGTCATCAGTTCTTTAACCTTGTGGCAATCTCCCCAGAAAACTAAGGAGAGAGTATAGTTTTAATTCCTTCTTTACTGTGTTTTCAGGAAGATAGGTGTAAACAAACCCCTCAATTAGCTCTGCTGCTTATTTATGATATTTGCAGCAGTCTTTCTGAGTGTTATGCAAATTTCTGCTGAAACAGTCTACAAATAATCCAATTACAATACATTATCTATTTATTATGTCAGAATTTCGCTTTATTATGTTCTGCTTGGCAACTGCTTTTTACTGTGTAAATAGAAACAAAACCAAACAAACCCAAACTCAATCACCAGGGGGTTTTTAGACAACAGAAAGATCATTAAGTGATAGTAAAAGATAGTTACAATATAAATGCACAACACAACTACAATATTCATTGAGATTATTATTTTTCTATGTAAGAGTGAAAACAACATCACTGATTTATTCCTGTTTCATGGAAGCCACGGAGAGGCCTGGGGTTCATGAGGAAAATCAGTTTTCCCTGTCCCTGTTCCAGTTGATGGTGTTGGTGGCTGTGTGGTACATTTCCTGGCTCAGGGTGTGGAAGGAGGGGTGGAAGGAACAGAGCAGACATTGCATGGTACAGGATGGCTTTGGATGTTAAATGAGTTCATTTTTGCTCTTACTTTATAAGACTTACTAGCACTTATCACTGAGTGCAGTGTACCAGGACTGGCCTTAAATCCCCCCTCAGAAAGAACACGGTGTTCTTTTCCACACTCATCACTGTCAGACAATGGATTTCACTGCAATTTACCTATTCAGACAAGAAGTCTCTGACAAATGGCCAATTTGCTGGGACACATCTAGGGGATGTATTTTACCTGGATATGGCCTGCCCTGAGTCCCAGGGCATTCAGTGCTCTGGAGAGAGGCTGCCTGGCTCTGCTCTTCCCAGGAAAGGGAGGAGGTGCTGAGGAGGGTCTGGCCCTGCCCCGCCACGGGAGCATTGTCACCTTTCTCTCTCACTGGTGCAGCTCACTGTACCACAATGGTTTGGGAGCTGAAGTGTGAGTCCACCCTCTGTGCAACTGTTCCACCAAAGTCCCAGCAAGGCGGTCTAGTCTCTTAAAGGCTTTGTGAGTTTGTTGTTTTCAGCAATGCTACTGTTAACATAAAGCTTGCTGTTATCCTTCTAATCTCGTGTTTCATGTCTTAGACACCATGAAACTAGCAATTAGAAGAGATCACTTTATCACTCTTCCTGGTGGTTGTGTTGCTCACTAAAAGATTATCTCAGTACTCTTCTGCCAGCCCTCTGAACCCATGTCAGGATGAAGCATGTGCAAACAATGTAATTTTATGGAAAATGGCAATTAACTGCAGTGCCAGCTTTCAGTCAGGTCCCCAGCATGGGCAGGGCACACAGCATTGCCTGGGTCCTGTTCCACAGCACCCATCCCCTGGACTGAGCTCATACTACTTTTATTTTTGTGTCCTCTTTAGAGGTTAGGTCATCACAATGTTTACTGGTGAGCCTTTCCTGACTGGAAAGTTCAGCCTGGCATTACATTATGTGACCATCATTAAAATTCCTGTGTGGAGTCAAGTCACAAGAAATGTAAGTCAGAAAGTGAAATCTTGACAAGCTTAATGCTCATCTGAAGCTACTGTGATTTATTAGTTTGTCCACTGAAATAAACGTTTTAAGTTGATTGTGCTCTTCAATAACAGACCAAGTGACATAATCTGTCTCAAATTTACTGGAGTGGCAGCCAGAGCAGGACCTTGCTGAGCCCCTGCATACGTGCTGTCTCCTGAGTGCTGCTGGAGAAGAGCTTTGGCCCAAGGTTTCCTGGGCTCAGAAATGCCAGGCAGCACCTGTGTGCATGGGCTGAGCTGCAGCCAGGGCATGGCTTTCTGCTGAGGTAGTCAGGCTCAGTAAATACTAAGGAGTTTTGAAATAAAAAAAAAAAAAAAAAAAAAAAAAAAAAAAAAAAAAAAGGCAAATACAAATTTTTGGAAATCATCAATCTATCAAATTTTAGAGTTATCCGTAAGTGGATCTTAATTTGGTGTTGCCTTTCTTTAAAGTATTTTATTTTAGCCTACAGAAGGAGTGCAGGGATTGTTCCATATTGTGATCATGATGTGCACTTTGGGATCACATAACTAATTGATATTTCTGTTCTTTGATTGGATGAGTGCCTAATTAAAAGTTTTCAGGAAATACTTATGAACACTTCATATGTTTTGCATATTCATCAGAGTATTTGCCACTATATATTTGCATGCATATTCATTAAGCTATCTTTACCTACAAATTGTTCAGAAATAATTGATTCTTGATGATTCACTTAAAGATAAAATTCACTAAATGGGATATGGATTCACTTGTTCACCAGATATTTGCATACGGATTTCAAAATAGATTCAGTAATGTTCTGGAAAAGCCACTGACACGTGTATATTTCATATTTAAGTCCTAGCTGATGGGCTGATTTCAATGTGCCCTTTGCAGCATTGCTAAGCATTTTAGTAAACTCACTTTCAGAGTTGTTTCCTAAAATTCAGCTTTCGCTATTCTGGTTTGATTTTATTAATTTTCATGTAACACAGTAAATAATTATTATTCCTTGCATTAGCCTTCTTTAACTTTTTTTTTTTGTGGGTTTTACTGTGCTTTTACTTGGTAATTGCTTAGTTTAGTTTTTTTTTGTGAATTGCATGCTATGGTTCTTTCACTGTTGTTTTATGTAAACAATTTTTTTTTAAACTCTACTTTGTAACTTTGGAAAACAGGATTTCACCATGGCATATCCATATCCTTACTTTTTCTCTTCTGTACCTTAAAAGGTGCATAAAGCACCTTTTGGGGGGTTTTTTCTGGCTATATCATTAATTCATGTCTGCATATCTTATTCCTTCCTATCTTTCCATATCACATCTTGGATTTTCAGCTTTCAGTTTCTTTCCTCTTACGGTTTGTTTGCATTCTTTGATGTTCTTCCTTTAATTATTTTCTGAAAATGCTAATCTTGGGTACTCTGTTGTGTTGTCTCTACTCTCACAGTGTTTAGAATTTTTAATTTAGTACCACCTATGAATCACATTGGTGCACTGAGAGGTTTATGTTTGTTATATAATGCTGTTATGAGAGGTTTGTACTTTAGGTGAGCAGTGGATTTAAGTTTTTGCTCGAAACTATATTTCAGAGGAGTCACCGTAGCTGGACTCTGGCAGTTGTGATATAACACCCTATCCTGACTGCAAAAACCTAGCGCTGAACCTAGCAAGGAGTTCCAGCTTGGGAGTTTACTCTTTTGCATGGATGTAAAGAATGGGATGAGTCACCTATTCCATGCACATCAGATTAATGACTAAATGGATTGCAACAGGAAGCCTCTGGGACTGGCAATTGCACCTGAAGTGGTGGTTGCTCCCTTTAGCTGATATCATTAAGTCTCTCAGAAGATCCTGATTTCATCATGGGAGCTGGAATGCTGAAGGAAAAGAAAGAGGTTTGCTAAAGATTTGGGGCCACTCCTGAAATCAGGCTGGTACACAAACCTAGTAATCCTTCTCTGAGGCCATAGTGGTTACATCATATTTTCAGGATAATGATTTTGTGGCTGTTACTCAGAAACTGGTAAGACTTGCAGGAGCATTTATTGCCATGTGCATGATGTCCTCCCCTCTGGCAAAGGGATACTGCAACAGCAGTGCAAGGAAAATGACAATTAAACACCAATGTCTATTGGCTTGATGCTAGATGGATTCCTCTCTGAATGATAATGATGATAGAAACCTTAATTATCTTATGGGGTTTGGGTCGTGAATGAAAAGTAGAAATGTGGAATTTGGAGATTGGGGTTTTTGATTGATGAAATCTGTTTTGTGTTTATTTGTTGGGGATAAGTGTTAAAGATTGGCCATTAAAGATGTGGTACAACACAGTGTTAGTCATGAGTATCTCAAAAGCTGACTGTCAGATAGCAGTTTTCAGGGTTTTTAAGTATAATTTTATCAGTCAGTCTATTTAATTTTAAAAATCCTAAAAAAAGCTGTCTTGACAGTGAAAACAGAATGGTGAAGATTAAGGTGGTTTAAGGCTTTAACTGAAAAAAACAACATAGTGAAAACATGGCTCAACATACTGCTCTCCACATGAACAGAGAAATAAAGCAACACAAACTGTTCCTTATTAAAAATTCTCACCACTGTGTTTAAGCAAATTCCATTTGATACCATATAGTTCAGAAAGTATTTTCTGACTGCCAGACTTGAAGATGTGAGTGAAGTCATACTGACAGTGATTTGAAATTTCTACTCTGGCATTTCGAATTTGATTAAAGGTTTGAGCTTTTAAAGCTAAAGTGCATGTTTTATATAACACAGTAGGGGCCCTATTGTCAGTTGGTCTGAGGAACTGTGAATCGACAGCTATCATCAAAATAGCACAAATCCACCAGCAAGACCTCCTGAAAGACTGAAAGACTATAGGGTGTTATTATAGCACCTAGTGGAGTATAAAATGTTATTTATTCTGCAGGCATTTTTCCTACAGCCATCACTCCTTTTGTAACAAAGGCTCTGTCTCAAAGAAGAGCACAGTTTCTCTAGGGCATGGAAGTCCTGATTAGAGAAAGTTTTTCAGTCTTTCCTGTGCAAAGTAACAGCACAGACAAATTCATAGTGCCATCATACCTCAGTAGTTGGCACATGGTATATTTTAATACATGTGTGATATCAAGTACTGGTACAGGAATACAATCCTCATGAGGGGACTGCTGTTACAGCTTTGGGTATAGTTTGCCCTTTTGGTATGGATGAGGGAACACAGGTTTCAATTTTACAGTAAAGAAGGTATTAGGGAGGGGGAAAAAAGGTGTCTAAATGCCCCCCACATCCACACAATCTGGTAAAACAGGTTGAGAGCTGCAAAGCATAATCCAGTTCCAGCTGTGGTCAGTTATTTTTCTAGTAATTCAAAAGGAGGGGTGAAACCGAGAGCAGTGTCATAAAGCAGTGTTTTCTCAGTCTATTATTTGGCCAATACAAGAAAGCAGAAAATGGGTGAGAATTTGACCAAATTTCTTTCTGTTTCAAATAAGGCCAAAGCAGACACTCTGACACCTGCAAGCTGAGGCTGACTCTTCTGAGGTGCAGTGAGTGGGCACTCAGGTACCTCCCCCTGGGTGGCACCCCTGTCTCCATTTCCTTGTCTTTTGAAGAAAGTTGACAGCTGAAGTTAAAATGACAGGCATATCTCCCACCCAGCAAACGAAATGATTCACAAAGCAATCCTTATGTGGATTTTCTTTGTCTCTGCTTTCTAGCTCTCTTCAGCAGTCTAAATAATTAGGAAATATTTCCTGCTTTGTCAGTTCAGATTTATTTGTTCTCTGCCAGTATCCCCCACATGGCTGGAATACAAATCATTTGCTGGAAAAAATGAGAAGTGATGAAGAAGAAGGTGATTAATGACCTAACATTCTGTTTTACCAGATAGAACAAGAGGGGTTTCACTCAGTTTGCCTCCAGATAACATTTTGTATTCATTTTGCAACACAGTTAGAACTCAATTGTATCAAAAGTGAAAATTCATAAACCTACAGCAGTTTGTGAAATGTGAATGATTGATTGCATACAGCCAGAAAACTCTTGAAAAGATAAACTAATTCTGTGATGAACAACGTATTTCATACTCAATTAATTATACGCTACATTTTGTTTCAAAATATTAAATGCCTAGAACAGTCTTCTGCCTGAAAGCGTCTGGGCTTTGTAATAAGACAAAAGTCTTGAGTTCAATCAGCTGTCTGTGTGAGAGTTTAGAATGACTTATGTCTGAATAAAAGAGGTTTAGGGCAGTGATTTCCTGGCAGGAAATTAATAATGAGCTAAATTAGAACATGCCTAGAGATGATTTAAACAACTTAGCTAGCATTGTCTGTGACAGACTGTCAGGTTTTCCCTCAGTTCTAGTAAATAATCGAAATCATTAAAAAGTTGGGAGTGTACTGTGACTCTTCTCACAAAACCAGACTCATTCATAACAATTTTCAGGCAAATTTTTATGGAAAAGCAAAATTTAAAAAAATTACAAAGGAAGTAGACTGTCATATTTGAGCATGAGATGGGAGATCTGGAGAGACTGTTCCTGCAGTGCACCGGGTGTTGTGGTGGAGCATGGCAGAACACAGGCCTGCAATTTTTCTTGAGACAGCTTTTAGTGTTGCTTTGTAGTTTGTCTGATAAGTCTGAACATCAGAGCAGATCTGAGTGCTCTCCACACTGCAAAGGATGAGAAGACTGAACCAGAGGGAAATAGCCAAGGTCTCTGCCTCTGTCAAAAATAGTATTGTGCTCAATCACCTTCTACTCCCTTTAAATCAGTGCACACCAAAGAGAATTTAAAAAGAAGCAAAGCTGGGGAGAGGGCTTCAAGGTTCAACATCCAGGTGTTTCAGCTTGGAGGCAATGAGCGTTTTCCCTAAGCAAATTGTCAGGAAGTTCTCTTTGTCTGGTCAGATTCTGTCATGCCAAGATAAATTATTTCTGACCTTTTTCTTATTTCAAGGTAAAACAAAACCAAAATCATTTATCTTACTGTCCAGTTCTTAAAAGTTAATATCAATTCTACAACTTCAGAGAATGAATCAAAGAGGGCACAAGTAGCTAAATGATGGCCAGTGACATTAATCTGCCTGCTGCGTGCTGAGAGATCCTGTTCAATAAAAATGACAAAACAATACAAGCTCTTATTATTCAAGTGGCTCCTGAATTACAGGGCTAATGATATGACTTACAGCCTTTTCTGAATAAAACAAACAAACAAAAACCGGACCAGAGAACAAGCCTACTAACCAAACAATAATTAAATAATCGACAAACCCCCAAACAAACAAAATGAAAAAAAACTAACCCTCAAACTTAAACTGGAAACCAAAGCTCTCACTATGAGCAATTTCACCACAAAGGCAGAAAGACAAGGCAGATTATTCCTATGAACTTTAACATGGAACAAGATCTGTATAGCCCTGTCTTGGAACTTCCTAAGACACTAAAATGTCTTATTTTCTGCTCCCAAAGAGAGAACTTGAGAGAACTTTTAACTGGAAGAATTTCACATAACATTTGGTCTTCAGAGGTACTGCAGCATTTTCCTGCCCTGCTGTGTCCTTGGAGGTGTTGGAGTAGAAATAACTCCCAGGGGAAAAGCAGGATTGTGGCAGGAGCATGCCCAAAGGAGAAAGTCTCCTTACAGCCTCTGCTTGGCAGGTTGTGCTCACAACCCAATTGCTTTAGACTTAAATTTAAATCCTCACTGCTGCTTACTTTCTGTACCTGAATGGATCCCTTAGGGCTTAAAAGGAAAAACTTTTGTGTCCCTGGGGAATAATGACAATAATACACAGAATAATGTAACACTAGTCACTTCACTCCAAGAAAAATAGATTGGCTAAATATATCAACACTAATACCTTGCAAAAAAAAGTAGTTTTGCTTGCAGGGTATCTGGTGAAACATTTTTCATTGAAATACCCTAACAAGCATAACTCCATTAACTTCAGTGGAGTTTGACCAAAATAGATCATGAAAAGTGTGGATTTTTCAGTCTTGTTCATAGCAGCTTAGATTGTAGGAGCTAATTTTCCAAGCATCAGCGTCTTTCAAAGGATGAGGAAGACAAATATTTACCTGGGGAAAAGTTACAGGAAGGAGATAAAAAGCATTTCAGTATTGCTACTCCTTTCTTTGGGGTCCTGACTTCTGTTTAATTCAGTGGTATAATAAATGCATAGTTCTATAGAAATCTATAGGTCTGGAGAACTAGCAGAACAGTAGATAAAGGTAAGGGATCCATAAACATTAAAATTCTCCTATTAGAAAATTGGGGTGGAAATTGTCATGGAGAATTGGAGATCAAACCAAGGTCATGGAGTGTTTACATTGTCTTGTTTACTGCTGTACAGTTATATTTTAATGGGCTTATGGAATTTAGGGAATTATTTTCAGGCACTGTAGATTTAAGTTCAGTGAGGTTACTCAAAATATGACTGACTAGTCTGCGAAATGTGTAGAAATACAAATAAAATTAAGTAGATGCTACTTGTTTGTTTTCTGTCTTCTCATGTTAATGCCGGGTTGATTTGATACTCTTTCTCAAAAAACATTTGCTTTGTCTTAGCAGATAATTAAAAACATATCTACTCTGTTTTTTTTTTTTTCTTTGTGGGAGAAAACAACAATTAGAATATTTTATAAAGTGCTTCTAATCAGGAAATTGCACAGTGGTTTTTGTGGAGATTCCAACAACAATTACTAGATCCAAAACTCCAAAACTAATTGCTGTTATGTTCCTGCCTCTTTTTAAAGCATAAGGAGACTCTACACACAGCGTCACATTGGAACAAAGGAATACAGAGTGAGATAGAGATTTTTCCACTCGAGGTGGATTTAGTGCATTTGGATATTATCTTTGTTTGTAGACTTTATCCCCTGCTGCTGAAAACAAACCATTGCTCGGCTGTGGGTTTTCATAACACACCAGGCTTGGTGGATTCATCAAGACAAGGTTTCAGGTAGCAGAGGTCTAAGAGGAAGTGAGATGTGACCATAGAAATTGCACAACCCTTCAGAAATTGCACATTACCAACAATCCCAGTTTCCAAGCACATTTGATAGTGGTTTAAATGTCATGCTAGAAACCAGTTAACTCACCAGATTCTTAGAAAATGGGCATATCTACTTAAATAAGAAATTTTTAAGAATTTTCAAGGAACAAAAGAATCACAGAGGAAGAGTTCAGGAATCTAAAAAAACGTCGTTTGAGACTATAAAATTTGAAAGAATTATGCTGGTTTCTTTCAGAGTCTTGTTTGCAGGTAAGTTTGCCTCGTCTCCTTAGTTCTGTCTTTCTTTCGGTTTTGACCCAAGTGAAATTTGGCAGAGCATATTTTTCTAAATTTCTATCCAATTGTTGGCTCTCTGCTAAAGAACTTCTTTTTCTGAATGTTGTCTATTTACTTGCTTTATCTTGATAAAAGACTTTAAGTTGCCTGTTAGCTTACAACATTTGTTCAGTGCTAGTTAGTGCATCCTAACCACTCTATTTCAAAGTGCCATATGTTATTCATCCTTTTCCAGGATTGCAATATTGACTGGTTTTTTAAACTTTAAAAAAAAGAAGAAACAAACCAAACAAAATCCAAAAAACCACCCCCCCAGCCCCCCAAACAGGAGTCTTGTCTGCTTGCTCCTATGCAGCTTAATTATATAGGCAAACTAAAGAAGGAACTTTAGTGTTGAAACTCCAATAACATTTAGATCATTACAGAAATCTTCAAATTACTAACACTGAAGAGGAGAAATATTAATTCAAATTAGAACAAACGTTTGAGGGGGAATTTTTGTTCCCATATTGACTAGGAGTATATTTTCAGTTCAAGGTGTTTAATCACTGTGGCCTCGTTGTCAGTGAGCTGTGATTTTAAGAGCCTGTGTAGTGATGTGCAGTGGGAGCACTAACTCTGGGGTATCTCAGGGACTGCTCAGACACCAGTTGTGCCCCAGTCCTGCAGTACCCATTTGCAGCTGTTTCTGTTCTCTTTCCTGGGCACTGGAATCTCTTCTAGTTAGGGCAGTCACCACATTTATTAGAAGACTGGTTTTCAATTACCTTCCAAACACTGCTATAGATTGAGAACATGGATTAGCTAGACAAATGATTCAAAGCTAATTAGTTAAAAATAGATTCTCTTTTCCCAAATACTCTTTTAGTCCCCTTCAGCTATTTAGGACTTTATAATGAGAAGAATTACAACAGTGGGCACCTTTTAAATATATTTTCTCCTTAAAAATCAATAAAGACCTTTTAAAAAAATTCAATAGTCAACACCCATGACTTATACAGGTGACTAATTCAATACAATCAACATATCAAGTGATTTAATTCTACAAGTGAACACAAATTGTCGCTGTTTACCAGAGCACTTCTATTCAAAGTTCATCCATGAAAATTACAGACTGTCATTATAATTTTTTTTTTTTTTTTGCTTATGTAAACCTCTTGGAGAATGATTTCAGCTTCTACTAGAGCAGGCCCTCTTAGAATACAAATTACTTTTGAAAACAAAATAAATCACTCCCAAAGTAAATCTTAAGCAGAACCATAAATTTCAGTTGATACAGCAGCATGGTTACAAGACCATCAGCTGTGTAACAAGATACACAACTGGTTTGCAATCCAAGCAATGCTATATAAAGTTAGCAAGCAATGATCCATTAAATGAGCCCTCCTCTGCGTGATTTCAATCCTGGGTTAGGAGCAATGCTATAACCCACACTTGATTCAGTTACCCAGACATTAAGAAAACAATAGAATTAAAGCAGAAAATAATGTTGGTGTTATGGGGAATAAGAGGAAAGATATCTCGGAGCAGCATTTCTTAGACTTAAATTCAGATTTTTGGGGGTGATTTGGGGTAGTAGATTAGACCAGCTGTGTTGTGTGAGTGTCATCAGTGGTAGACAAGAGGGGATGACAGAAGCCATGAGCAAGCAAAGCTGATGTCCTGGTCCCTCTCCCTGTCAGTCTCATTTTTGTAAGAGACTGCTGTGGAGCCAGTATTTAATTCTGAGCATTAAAATCAGATGGTAGGGTGCTTGGGAGAGGGAGGGCTTATATTTTTAATAGCTTGGCATAAGCAAATGATGTGGTTCCTGTTTTCAGTAAAACTGTGGGGACAGAAACTGTTGCTTTTGAAGTTCCAGTGAGTGCACTGCTGTATCTTTCACTGAAAGATTGTTTCCCCCCATCAAGAAAAAAGTTCTTCAATCTGCAAGGTAACAAAGTGTCATTCAGAGTTTGGTTTTCCTAAACACTTAGGTTTATTAAATGCAATACATCACAGCGTCCTATTATCTTACATACAGAACGTCTGATTATTATTGGAATAACTCAAGGTTTTTCAATTCTTTATCCTCTGTTAATGCATGATTTAGAGTTGATGACCTTTAAGGTTCTCTTAATAAAGTTATAACATACTATGCTGAAATAAAAGGAAAATCAAAGTTTCCATCTAATTAAAGGAAGGCGGGGGGTTATGTGTAAGTTTTACACAGATCATACACCTTTCCAAGAAATATGGTTTTAACATATCCAGGAAAGACAATATTTTTTTTGCCTCTTTATCCTATTAAGTTTTCTTCTAGAAAGTGTTTGAAAAATACCCCAGGATGGCAATCAGATTACAGTCTTTAAACTGTCATGAAGATAGATTAGATCTGTTGTACCATTCACTATTCTCATTACAATTATCATCACAAGAATGAATTCATAATATGTCATTTCCTATTCATTACAGGCATTGTCACTGTAGAATGTGAAATGAGCACTGAAATGCCTCGTGCATCCTGCACAACATGACAGTACTGTAAATCAGACTGCCTTGACCTTTTCAGTGCTCAGTTGTTTCATGTACTGGTCAGCCCTGTCCTCTGTTTCCTTGCAATTAATTGGTTGTGCTGCTGGGAACCCTTGGCCTCCATTTGAGGTACTGAGCTTACAACAGGTGGAGGGGGAATTAGGATGTCGGGTTGGGAGACCAAGTGCTAAAGTGTTTATCAAGTTTAGAGTGCCAGGCTGGAAAGGATGGAGACTCAGAAGTAACTTGCCAGAAATAACTCTGGAATATGACAAATTTCATGTTGTGATATAATAACTGAATAAACATTCTCTACCGTTTAGCCAAAGTCTCTAAAAATAATAAGAAATTTGGTGTTTTGCCCTAAAGGGGAGGTTTTCAGGAATTTATTGGTTCACTCTTCCTAAAATTTTCACTTAGCACATCAAAACTTAAGCACCTTACCTTTTCTACACCCATGTTATCTATATTAAATCTTGTGTGTGCTGTAGCTATTTCAATATTTTTTGATTTCAAAAGATTAAAATAAAGTATCAAGAGTATAAAAACAGGGTTAGAAGAAAGGTACTCTTGCTTTTGGTGCTGCTTGACAAATCGAAGGTTTAAGCTACTGAGCAATGAAAGAGGCAAAAAGAAAAGTTGCATGAAATACATATTGGTGAGAATCTTGACAGATTTTGGCCTGTAGAGAAGCTCTTTCAGGCAGAGCATTTCTCAATCACCTACTCTGGATTAAGAAAAATATCAGTAGGTTTGTGCAATTATAGCATGCACCAGGAGCCTTTGAGGGTGAGTACTTAGAAATAGGAATGATAAAAGAAACTGGAAAACCATTAAAAAGAATTTCATTCAATACAGTCTTACAGAATGAAAATCAGGCAAATTAATTGAAAGATTTGAATTTGATATTAAAACCCTAACAAATATAAACCATTTGTCTCTTTGCTTAGTCTAAAACCTCCCCCCTGGTTGACTTGGTCCCAGGAGTAAAAAAGTTGTTTTAGAAGAACAGTAGTTACATCTGTACCATACCAAATGGATCCACTTTTGGAAGACATGTTCTAAAGAGCTCTGCAGTTATTTTGGTTTTTTAACAAGAAACTCCTTTTGAATTCATGAAGGGTAGATGTGACTTGTGTCACTATGTTGAGACATATAATGCTTGCTCATCCAGCATCTATTTTTGGGTGTAAAACTTGAAAGTTCTAAAGGAAATTAGAGTCTGTGATCAGCAAAAGATGAAATTTCTGGGTTACTGAATCTTCTCTCACTCTTTTTTTCAACTGTGTTAAAAGCATTTGAAATAACAAAATTTCTGCAGATCAACCCATCTAATATCAAACTATGGAAAATGTCTCTCATCTTTTTTTTGATAGCTTTGAAATGAGTATCAGTAAAGGAAATTTCATATGCTTTCTGTCTTTTTTGGGAAATATGCTGATTTTTTTTATATTTTTCCGTTTTCACAATTAATTCATACTGCTGCAGGCTTTATGATGCTTCTGAAATTTTCTCTATACCTTGAGCACAGGAATATTTTGCTCCTGCTTAATTTGAAGTAGGAATTTTTTTTTGCTTTTCTCTTTGTTCTTCAAGAATCCAGGACAACTTGCTGGAATTTACCCTGGCTGCAGGAAACATCGAAACGTAAAGTGCCAAGTTTCCATTTGCATTTCTAAAAACATTTTTTCTGGCCATAATTTTCTTTTCCTTTGAAGAAATAATTTTTCTTTTTCACTTCAAATTGCTTTTCATGTATTAATACATTCAAATTCTCATGCTCAGGTTCACTCTGGCCAGTCCTATCTGCCAAAGGAGTGAATTCAAAGGGAGGATTTTAAGAGAAACACACATCCTGGCTCCTTTATAGGGGAAGTTGAATGCTTTTGAAGCAAGAAGCTCTTAAAGCTATGCAGTGTTCAAGCACTTAATATACTAGAATATGATGTGAACTAAGCCAACCTGTCTTTCTGCATACTTCCATATCACATTTATTGCAGCAAGCTTCTAGGACCTGGAAAGCTGCTCTTATTCTGAACAATAGAAAAAATATTTGGCTTCTAGTTCTCTTCCTCCTCCCGGTAATTTCAAACCAACTCTCCCTTTGTGTTTTACTTTCTCCTCCCTTTGTTTTGGTGAATTCTGGCCTTTTTTCTTTCTGTTTTCCAGAAGTTGACTTTGAGAGGGAGGTCTGTGGAAATACAGAATAAAAACCCCAAAACAAACAACAAACCAACCTAACTTATTTGGAGTTTCCATTTTGTATGAGTTACAGAAACAGCTTTGGTCTAGATGATGCTGCTCTAGATTAACCTACTGATTCTTGTAACTTAGAACTAACTCTGTCCAGCCTTGCAAAACTCACTGAATTATGTATTAGTTTTTACAATTGTCCTGACTGTTGGATGGCTTTGTTTTTCAAAGTTAGGGAGCAATAATTATCTTCAGATGCATTTCCTCCTATTGACTGTTCATTTTAAAACAGAAAGTGAGAACCTGATACAAAATATCTCCTGGGTGTACATTTCTTAATTTCTCTGCAAGCAGAGCCTTGATCTTGCAAATGGTTATGGGCCATATATTCCATATTTTTGATTTTTGTACTTTCAGTTTAGAAGAAAAATCTTGGAGGTTCATTTCTGTTGGCAAGAGGGGTGGAGTGTATGAAGAAGGAGCTTAGACTGAAAACTGCAGAAGCTGACATATTTGGATACTTTTTCTCACCTCATCAACATTCTCAGTAGTTTTGTCACATCATCACCAGAACTTTGAGTTGAAAGGTTCCTTTGGAGATAATTTAGTCAAACCCCCTGAAGTCACCTTCAGGGTGACTTCAAACCCTAACTGTGCCCTATCCCAGTGTGTAGTGGAGGGCTGAAGAGGCCCTTCTTGAGGCCAATCACTTGTTATGATGCACTTTAGTATAATCACCTTTTTACTGTGTCATTTAACAATTTATAGATGTATTTTACAAGTCAGGATATTCTATGAGTCTATTTTCTTATATGAATTATTCCACTGTTATTGGCATGCACGACCTAATAATTAATTGTTCTAAAAAAATTAATTTCTCACTGACATGTTGTTGTTTTCTGTCTTTGCTTCAGAACAAAGCTGAGGTGCTGTAAATCATTCTCAGTCCGCATATTGCTTACATCTTAAACTACAGCTATTTGGAGACCAATATCTCTCTTCCATGAAAAACAAAAAAACAACCAACCAACCAACAACAACAACAAACAAAAAACCACCAAAAGAAAAAAAAAAAAAAAAAAAAAAAAAAAAAAAAAAAAACAAAAAAAAAAACCAACAAAAAAAACAAAGAAACAAAAACAAAACCAACCCAAACCAAAAACAAAACCAAAAAAACTCACCAAACCAAACCAAAACCAAAACAAACAAAAAAAACCCCACCAAAAACCCCTAAAAACTTCACTTTACACGAGTATAATTTGGACTAAAGAAGAAACCATGCACATCGTTTAGTTGCAGCCATCTAATTTGTAAATGTTTGTTATAAATAATCCAATTAGATGGTTTTCACTTGAAATGATGCACTAAGTTCATTGTGCAGAAATTGCACACATGGGCTCGCTCACTGGGCCATTGATTAAATTGCTGTTCTTAAGGCCTAATCAGCCCTTCACTTTTTTTGGATGCAGAATATAAATCAATTCTATTGGAGTAACAAGTCTCGGAGATAAAAATGCCTTACAGATGAATAGCTCAGTTCAGGACATTTCTAAGAGATCAAAATAAACACATCCTGGATTTGATCAAAGTGAAACCTTGCCTTTACCTTCCAAGAATTATATATATAGCCTCCATTACATAATCGTTACTGTGGCAAATACAAATGAAACCTCTTTGGTTCTTGCAGGCCTGAAGTACAGGAGAGTTCAAAAAAAAGAACATAAAATGCGTTTTACTCAAGGTGGTTGTTCTTGGAGTTCCAAGAGTCCAGTTCAGGAGGTAGTCTTGGAGGCAGGGCTATTGCTTTAGGTACCGACGGAGAGGGTGCATTATTCTGGTTTAAATCCTATAGTCTGTGCAAATATCTTATGTTGGTGTCCCAGTGGAAATAGTGTCCTATTTATCCTGCTTATCAGTATGTGCTTAAAGCATTATCCTAAACCAAGTTGGTACTCTCTGTAATCCAATTGGCCCTGATATTCTGTAGCCTTGAAAGGAAGGAGTGTATATTGACATTTCAGATTATTCTGTGTTCCTATATTAAAAGTCAAAGGGAGGGATCTTTCACTTTTTGTTGAGCGATGAGATTAGAGTCTTGTCCCTGGTTCCAAAGCCATGGTTCAGCAAAGGAATTCTCTGGGCTTCTCCTACCCTGGCTATCCTTCTTTTACAGTTTTATGAGACGAGTAACTCAAAATCTTGAGAAGTTATGAATTTTCAAGGCTGTGAATTCAAATGTGGTCAATAAAAAAAGTAACTGAAAAGATTGAGTACTCCTTCAAGAAACTTGTACCTCAGGCTGGATGAAGCAAGATTGCTGATGAATGGGACAAACTAGTAATTCTAGAAATAATAAGGACACAGTGATTGTGTCAGGCACACAAGTGTTGTCCAGCTATAAAGTGTTTATTACCTTCCTGGAAATCTCCCGACCTACATCTTGTTGGAGTCTGAAAAAGAATTTGGAAGAATACACTTAATTATAGGAAAGATTGCTAGAATAGAAAAATAGTCTATTTTATAGAATGACAAGTAAAACAAGGAAAGAACAAAAACCCCAGACTGGTTTCACATCAAGCTGTGGAAGATGAGAAATGCAGATGAATTTGAAGCATATTGAACACCTCCAAGGAAGCTTCACCTTGACAGCAACATTAGGAAAACTACCCTAAATGATACTGTGTGTAACAAGGGGCTGCTCAGCTGTGCAGAAGGTGCAGAGAGGTGGTGGAGCTGTAGGACACTTTTTAAGTGAGGGGTCGAGATATTCAGAAATGAAAGGCTCTGAAACATGGGTTTGTCAGAATAATTTTCTGTGAGTTTCAGTGCACCTTCTCCATTCTCCAGGGCTTTCCATGAATGGCTGTACCACTGAGAGTGCTGCATTCTCATCATAAGCCACAGTGGAAGGGCAGAGGATCAAACTGAGGAGGTGACAAGTCACTATCCTTATGCTGGAAGGGAATTCGTTTCTGAAGTGACAGTTTTAGCATACACAGATATGCAGTAAGATTTTTTTTTTTCCTACTTAAACAATGTTTCCTTCTTCAGTGTTGACATATTTCCACCATTCAAAGAATAAAGCGATATCAAACTGTGAAAAACAAATCACAGCTGCTGTCAGAGGCTTCTCCCTCAGTTGCCTTCATATCAAGGACATCCAGCACTCCAGTGCCTGACTCGGCAGGAACCTTTGATGTGCATCGAGCTGCACTGGAGCAGAAAGGGCCTGTGCTGGAGAGGGGATCTGGGGCCCTGCTTCCCATCCACCCTTTGGGCCATGCCTTTGAGAAATGATGGCCTGAGAACATACAGTGTACACCTACGCCTTCTATTTACACTATTTAAACAGATATTTTATGTTTTAATGTCAGATTAACATTTAAATGTCCCTGTTGGAACGGCTATTAAAGTGTGACAAAGAAACCCCGAACAGAAGAAGCATTCAGTAAACTGTAACATTTAAAATAGCAAAGACTGGAAAACATAGTAAAGGACTGCTTTGTCCATGTTCTCAGTAACATTTCTTGCAAAAAAATTCATCATTTTCAACATCTCACTTGAAGATCATCTCCTTTGGCTTAATGTGCTTCCTCAAACATAGAGAAAATTGGCATTTTCTTTGCCTTCTCTGGGTTTTTCTCTCCCACCCCTATTTCCCTGTCAGGCATAGGCTTAGGCACAGAAGAGGGCATTTTCAAGACTATCTTGTCTAATGCAAGTTTTTTTTGTTTGTTTGTTTGTTTGTTTTTTTTTTTTGGTGTCTTCTTTTCCTCCACCCTTTGTTGCAGAGAACCACAACTTTTCAAGCAAGTAATACAAAAATTACAGCCAAGAATGCACTTGTATGACCTGAGATTATGCAAGGTCTTGGGGTGAGTATGCACCTACATACAAATTGAACCTGCAAACTGTTAGAAAACCAGGCTAAGTATCCAGCATATCCTTTTATTTTATTTATAACTTAGAAGCCTTCAGCTGAGCTGGGTGAATTATGTAAATGGTACAACAATCTGATTTTGCTTCTGCTGGTTGATTTTCCTCAATGTTTCAGGTCAGTAAACAGTTTGAGGTTTGCTTTTTAAAATTTTACAGCACTAATATTTTTAATTTAGTTATTGTTTCCTGAGGTCTGACAGATACTTTGCAGAGTCTCAACATATTGCATCTGCACTGGGCTTTTTCTCAGCTAAATCGTTGTAATACAGAAAGTTGCTAATAAAAGAGTTTCTTGATTCTCCTTGTCCAGTCATAAAATCAATGCACACCAGATGTTAATTAAAATATTCAGTACTTATCAAGGCTTTCCTTGCATATGTAGAAACCTTTTGCTAAGCTAAACTTACATAATTAAAAAACAAAAAAAAGCACAACCAAGTTAAGTACCTAACTACTTTGTGTTTTATTCCTAGGATATTTTTGACATGACTATCTTTGTGATGAAATTATTCCTGCAGCCTGGCTCCACCATCCCAGGACAAGCCCAGCAGGTGAAGCAGGTTTTCTCAGTGCCTCCTGTCCAGGACAGCAGAGATGCTGCTTCTGCTTGTGCCAGAGCATGTAGGGAAGTGTGTAACATGAAATAATACAGCAAGATATGGCAGCAACAGCAATTATTCAAGGGAGGGCCCCTTCCTTCTAGATCATGTTCTGTGTGTGTGGTAGGTACTAACAAACTGCATTTACTCAAAGGTCAGAGGGAGTACAGTAGATACTGAGGAATACCTTAATTTCCTCCCCTTGTTTTGCAAGACACTACATTTATTCAACTTGGCTTTGCAATTAGGAAAGTGGAAATTGAGGATTGCTGTCTCTGTCAGCTGGAATATTTCAAAATTTTGATGAAAGCCCATTTAATGCATCTTGCTGAGTTCAGGGTTGCCTGTTCAGAAAAGCATTTCTCCTCAGAGAATCCCTACTACTGTTCAGCAGTGTCACTGCTAAACGGCAGCACTGGCCTGTGAACACTGAGCAGGGCAGCCTGTTTGGAACTGTGAATACACCTCCACCCTCCACAGTGGGGTAAAAAAGTCCAAGTTAGCATGGAATTAGCACATTTATTTTCGTGGTGTAATGAAACTCTGCTTGTGTCCTTAAGGTGTGCCTGCTTTACACTATGCCTGTCTCAAAAAGCCTTTTTCAAAAAGAAGTGAGGGCAGAAGCTTCATTTACAGGGAGGTATATATAAAGATATTTCCATGTGAACATGAGCCTATGCCTGAGATAAATATCAAATAGATACATTTTGAACTTGCTGAGCACTCCAGGAAGAAGATAAATGATGATGATGTTCTTGAGGTTACAGGATTAAATTGTGGGCACACATGCATTGAGACAGACATTCCCAATGCTGTATCATAGTCAGCTTTGTGACAGCATGTGGGACAATCTAAGAGTGGGAAAATAGTGGATTTAGTATTTAAGATATTTACCTTTTCCTTAACTTTTCACCTCAGGCTGCAAGACAAACACTCACTCCTTGGTGCATAAACTGCTGCCATTCCTCAGGCTTACCCTGGATGTCTGTGTGGGTGATTGCCTATAGAAAAGTTCTGTTTCTTGGTGTTTTCTATCTTATTGTGGCTTATCTGAGTAAATCTATCTCAAAAGCTGCCTTAGAGCTGGATGCTCAACGACAGAGGCATTGTGATATCAGTGTGACCCAGCAGACCAACAGCAACTGGAAGTAGCCAGGGGAAACACCTGCAAGCTGAAGTCCCCAGTGAATCTTTGTCCCCACACAAATTGCTTCTCGTGTCATGGTCAAACAAAATATGAGAATTACATCAGAACAATGGGTGCTGAGTGCCAGCTAACACCAAAAGGAAGCATGCTTTTAACAGGTGGTACTCAAAAAGCTCTGTCCTGAAAGCAAATGATCCAATGCCCTGAACGGCCTGAAATACCCTGTTCAAATGGTAATTTCCTGGTGTTGGTGGATAAATGTAGTTCTTTTCCCCAAAAAGGTGTCTGGGACAAAAGCAGATCTGGGACCTGGCCTGTGGCAGCCTTCTTGCCAAACAGTCTTTGTAATTTCCCAACTTGGAAAACTGGATTTGATAGAAGATTCCTAAAACTCAGCAAAGAACTGTCCTGAGAGTGCTGCGATACTGAATCCAGACTGGCAGAGCAGCAGGGATATGTTAATGATTAAAATCTCATATCTTATTTCGAACCTGAGGAAGTAAGTCCTTGAACTTTATTAGAAATTTTTTCCTCCTTCTTACCCAAACTGTTTTGGGATAGCCTATTACCTAAAAAAACCCCCTCAGTCTGGATTGCTGCTAGACCCCCCTTTGAGACTTCTAAGGCTGCAGCAGGGAGGAGGAGAGCTGGTCTGTTTGCTGTTCTAATGAACATAAAGATGGATGAAATTATGGAAGAGATAAAAATGCAGGGTTCCCTGATTTGTAGGGAAGGATCTATCTCTGCTAATTGTACAATCTCTTACAGAACGTAAATGTTTAACTTTTAAGAATTTATCTGTGAGATAAAACTAAAAGTTCTGTGGTAACAGTGGTAGGTTTCTGCCTATAGTGTGTGGGCTTTTGTATATTTTTCCCTTAATAAATATCATATTAAATCAGATTAATACTGATTTATTTTATTTCATTGAACTTTTCACTTGACAATTCATTAAACTCAGAATATTTTAACAACTTTAGAGAATTTTAGAAATTCCCTAGTTTCAAAATAAGTGAATTTTTAAGAATCACTGATCAGAATTGAGACTTTCAAATTGTGATTTAGAAGACTTTTGATTAGCACTTTCTTATCAATGGTCAATCTTCTAGGACTTTTCAAGGAACAACATCTGTCTAAATGTCAAAGAGAATTAAACCCATCAGGCTTCAAGAACCTTCTTTATTAGTTGTTACCTACCCATCAGTGATCTGCTGTAGAAATGGAGGCCGTGATTGTGTTAATCTGCTATCAAATTATGTCATTTATTTTTGTCATAGTTGTCTGTGTGGAAAGCTATGTAATAAACCCAGATATTCAGTTTGGGCAGCATTTTTACAGCTTTGTTTAATCTCTTTATCATGGCCTGTTGATGCATCTTAAAAAGCAGAGCATAAAATACCAAAGGAAATGTTAAAATAACTAAATTTTTAAAACTATTGAATTAAACATGGCAACATTTCTTTCTTAGCTGAATTAATGTTCATTCATGCAGAAAATTTTGAATGTAAGATTATTTAAGCAATTTAAAAGTGAATTAGAGATTCATCCATTGTATCAGGTGTCTGACTTCAGGCTAACATTTTCATCTCAATCATTGTTACAGTGTTTGCCATTCAAAAACTCTGAGAGATAACGATGAAGGTTAATTCATGCAGAACAGAGACTCAGTTCCTTGTTGATAAGTATGGCTGGCTACCAGGGAACTGCAAAATATGCTAATGGAGTTATTGTTTACCTTAGCATATTAGGCAAGTTACACTTATTTGGATAATTGTTCTTAGGTTTTGCATTTCAGATTTATTTTTTGCTTTATGTTGTTTTCATAGCTGCTCCACTGACTGTAGAAGGACTGGATTTTTTTCTCTGTTGTAAGCAAACCCACAGATTTTATTAGAACCTTTTGTAAATATTTTTACAGCAGCAGATTGACAAACTTTTCCAGGGGGGGTTGGTTTAAAGAAAAGTAGCTGTCACTCTTTAGCATTTTTCAATTTGCTAACTTATTGTCCTTTTCTGACATCTTTTGATCAGCAGACTTGATTCATCTCCAGGTTAAACACATGCAATTTCTTCATCTAAGCTACTCTTGAATTTTAACTTGGAACAGTGGACTCATAATCAGATTCACTAGGTCACATTCAGACATACTGAACCACACTGAGAAATACCCTTAATGGGGTTCTGACTTGGTCAAAAGCACCTTGCTGCTTGGAACAGGCAAACAAAAATTGTCCACGGCATGACCAGGGCCTTCACACTATATCAAACGTGTGAGGAGTCTGTGATTAGGATACATGTATAAAATGGAATGTTGGAATGTGCTGGAGTTTATAACTCTGCACATGGAGGAAGTCCCCACATCCACAAAGTGTGTTTCAACAGCCTGGAAGCAGAGGGCAAGAAACTGCTTCTGCCACAAGGAGCACTTTCCTTAAATTCCTACTGCTGAGGTCAGGTGCTGTTTGTAACACAGAGGTTAATTGTACATTGGAAACATTAATTCTATAGCTGTGGACAATTTAAAGTCAAGCTGTGTAGTTGGGGTTTTTTTTTTTTAGTATCTTGGCAATATTTAATAGCAGGTGTTCACTTCTTCCAGGTTTAGGCTTATTTTAATACCTGTTCTAAATAAAACAGGGCTTTTTTTGATGTAGCAAGGAAATAGTGTTGGTATAAACCGTATACTTAAATATCACCACATATTTGTGATGAGCTTTTCCTTTCCCTTGCCTAATTTAGAAGGGAAACATTCTTCCCTTATGCAAACACTGGCAAGCCTGTTTCTCTACTCTTCTGTACTTCTCAACAAAAACTGGCTCAAAGAACTAAATGCTACAACTATAGTTCTGCTTACTCTCATTTGATGACCAAGTCAGGAAGCTAATTAATCATCCCCCCTAGTCTAACTACTGGCAAATTTCATTGTATAATTGCATACTAATACACAGCTAGGTATTTTCACCATGTTTTGTCAGATTCTGCCACATCCTGTTTATAAAAAGTCCAGGTGTAGAGATCAGGACATTTTTGTTTCCTCATGAGGGAGAAAGAGCAAGGATTGTGTATTAGTCCCCAATATGGGAAACAAGCTGGATAGATATCAGTGAAATCAGGAGATGCTGATATTGCTTAGCAGAAAAACCAGTCTACATCATTGTGAACTTCTTCAACTGATCTAATCAAGTCAGGCTGTAAGATGTGCAGTAACCATAAAAAAACCCCACCAAACCCAAAATCTAATTGTGAGTGTGTTATAAATATGCAAAAACCCTTTCTATATTTTTTTATTAATGAAAGGTTTATTAGAAACTAGTTGAATTTCAGTGGGTGGGGAATTACACAGCTCAGAAGCTACAGGGACGATTGATTGGTATCAGTAATTATATGGTCTGACTAAACACTTTCAGATTCCTAGTGTTACTGTTTCTTGTATCCAAGTGATTGTATTCTAATTCCTGTGAATAAAAAAGGGAACAAAACTGAACAAGAATAAAGAAACAAAACATAAAAACCTTCCCACAAAGGCCCAAGGTTTAATTTTTTTTTAATGTTTGGCTACAGATATAGAACACCTTTAATTACTAATTGCTCATAGTACATAGAACTGGCAAGAAGAAAGGTCATTGAAGTTTTCCTACTCTCTCTTGAGTGCTTCCCCTTAATAGTCCTAACTTCCAGCAGGGAATGTGAGTGGTTGTTCTTAATATTTACTGTTCTGATCTTACTCAAAATGAGTTCTGTCTGCTTTTCACATGGCTGGAAGTAGACTTACAAATGAAGATGCTGTGTCCTCTATTTTCAGCATTGGAAAGGCTGTGCTGCAGACAATCTGTTCCAGGAGATGTGAGGATGAGTGCCACCTTTGTGGTGGCAAAACCTTTTCCTTCTCCCACACACTATCTGGACTGTAGTGGGTAGGAATATAGGGGGGGAATGTACAACCACTAAAAACAGAATAGGGTGTGTCATTCATAGAGACAGGCAGTCTCAATTAATATTCAGAACACAGGAAAGCTTCTGGTCCAAAGAGGCAGAAACCACCAGCAGCAGGACTGGTAACACAGCTGCCAGTTACTGACAGCTCCAGTTGGTATTTAATGATGCAGTATCAATATTTTAGAGGTACCTTATCATGTGGTTAGAAAATGGCAGCAATAAAAGTGATGCGTGTTTGGAGGAGTTACTTAAAACATAAAATATATCTAATATATGGAAATGGAATGGATTTTTTTTTCTTTGTTAACCTAGAGGTTCAGTAAATTAATAACTTGCATGGGAGTTGGGAATCATGAAATAGACATATAATGTGAATGCACTATGCAAATAGCAAGTCTGGCCATTGAACTCAAATGTAATTTGAACAAATATGTTCAAATTGACTCAGAAAGTACTAAATTAAGAAAAAACCCTTGGAAGTAAAGAAGATTTAAAAATTAGTTCAGGATGAAACCATTATTAAGGTATGATGAAGGAAGGAAGGAAGGAAGGGAGGAAGGGAGGGAGGGAGGAAGGAAGGATTAGATTTACTGAAGGTCTGGAGAAAAGACGGTGTTAGCCTGCCAACACTGCCCTATCAATTTCATACCATAAATTACATTTTCTTAGATAAACTAGTGGGAAATGCAAATGGATTCATGTTTTGGAGTGTCTTAAAACAAGTTGTATATTAGGTACTCAGCACTGGCATTGAGTTGCATTCTTTTTGAAGCTCTCCACATCTACTCTGCTGAACAATATTTATTGCTATCATAGGCCTTTAGAAGCTAAGATGTATTTCAAAACAAAATTATTACTTGCTCTTGGATTTTGGATGGAGGTTTTTATTTGTTAAAAAAAAAATAGATGAGAATCTGCTATCAGACTTTCTAGGGTTATCAAGAAAGGCTTGCTTTCCTATCAATTTGAATCTTAAGCATCTACCATGAATTTAAACTGGTTC
Source organism: Chaetops frenatus (assembly GCA_013400775.1). Classification (NCBI taxonomy): domain Eukaryota; kingdom Metazoa; phylum Chordata; class Aves; order Passeriformes; family Picathartidae; genus Chaetops; species Chaetops frenatus. The sequence continues at coordinate 71,410 of VZTR01024482.1, forward strand.
TTAAAGAAGATTAAATTCATTTTTATTGCAAATATGGCTCTTTTCCAGCACCTTTGGGAGAAGAAAGGCAGATGAAAAAGAGAACATGATGTGAGCACTGAAAAGATGAGAGGCACACAAAAAATGTGAACTGCTGAATTTACTGTCTAGCTATAATGAGGTATTGCTTAACAATTAAGTTAAATTATGCAGCTGTTTCCTAGTATATTGTGCTAATGCATCTGAGAAATTACAATTTTCTGATTGAAGAACGTTATGTGGAGGAAACTGTAGCATTCCCCATTCCTGAACAATTCATTTCATGATTAAAAAAGGAAGCCAGTATTTTTGCAGCTGTCAGGAATAGGCAATAAAGGATGACAATCCAAGGGGGCCTGTTAGTCACTGACACAATAAAATAATCCCAAACAAAAGCTGCAGAAGGAAATAAGCTTTGAAGGGTAGCAGTGACTTGCAGGCACAGCTCCTGGGTTTCTGTGGTGAAGTGACTGCAGAGCCCAGGCTGGCAGAAACAGGTTTGAATGTTTCAAAGAGCAGTGATGCTATACGTGATACTTCAAAGACAAGGGCTCAAAAATTTTGGGGAACTGCTAACTCGATATTTTAAAGCAAAAATTGCATGTACATCAGGGTTATGCATAGCTTTTAAAAAAAGGGAGGGGGAAAATCCCAACCCAAACTTTGCTAATCAGTAAATCTTAATTATCTTTACATTAAAAAAAAAATAAATTTACTTGAATGAGGATTAAGTGAAAATTGAAGGTTTGCTAAACCAGATAAAATTGGAGATATAAAAGCAAGTAAATACACTGGTGTTCCAAATTTTGCATGTGGAATGTGCTCATGGGAAAAATGGCTACATAAAGCAGAGAAGAAATTAGATATATTAATTGGAGCAGGTGGCTTAGATTTTAATACTTCAGTTTTGACCTGATTGAATTCTTGAGACTATTTAAAATTCCAGACTAACAAATTAATAGATAAATCTGTATTAACCATTGTTTAAACTTATTTATGCAAAAAATATCAGAAACTCAAAAACTATAGATGAAAACATGTAATAGATTTTGAGGAAAAAAGAAAGCTATTCAGTTAATGTCCATACTTCAGATCCTTCTTTTATTCTGATCATTTGTTTGGCATGATTCGTTTGTTTTAGTCAGCATTTCCTTTTAAAAAAGGTTGAATTCGGTAAAACTATAATTTTATTTCACCTATTATGAGTCTGAATAACATAAAATGAGGTTGTGCCATGCTTCATGACCATGAATATTTAAACATTTTTTATAAATACACTTATTTTTGTTTTAATCTTGTGAAAAAGCACTGCCTGGAAATGATAATGAAGAGGCCTAAGAAAATAGCATTTGGAATAATTCTTGGTTTTGTTTTTACCAGTTGTTCCATAAAGGCAAAGCAGATTTGGCCTTTTAATTTCCTTGAGTGACCTAATTCTTTAAGCTTCTACTGTACTTACTTTTTAGGTTGAGTTACATTATTATACATGAGGAAAAAAAGTTTATGATCAAATGAATTTCAATGGGTTTTTTTCAATCTTTTCTGCTATTTATCTAATTTGTGTTTATGAGGGTGAGACTGATGGAACTGTCTGAGGCAATGCTCGAGCAAGGTACATTTTATCTGATGGCAACTTTTATTTGATTGAGAAAAAATCCTCGGTCTTCTCTGAAATATTCAATGTACTTCCCTTGTGGAGGACCACTGTGAACAATTGACCCCTCTCCAGAGGTTTTCTGTTGTCCCTTTCTCCCTGCAAGCTAAGGAACAGCATGGTACGTAGTTGATTGTAGATTTAGCTTGAGCACCAGAACTAAGACACAGTTTAAAGCATTCCTTTTAGATATGTCTGTTTACCTGGTACATTTCTGAGCTGTCAATGCTTTTATGCACTTTTTCATGAGCCCACCAGCCAGCTTTGTTCTTTTGTTCATGCCCACTTGTGCCTGCTGCAGAGATGGAAGAGGCTTGGGCTTTGCAAGAGTGTGCACTTGGCAAAGAGGGAAGAGCTGAGGGGGAATATACTGAAATAAAGCCAGGTATTGTTGCACTCAGACAGAGTGTGTGGAATCGGAAAAAAATCAGGATGGAAAAAAATCAGCTATTACTACAGGAGCAAACCAGAGAAATGTTAAATTAGTGTGCAGTTCTGAAGTACGTTTTCTTGTCAAAATTTTTTCTTTCTCTCTTCTACTAAACAGGAAATCTGGAGCTAGTTTGGTGAGGATATCCAAAGTATGGGAATGCCAAAGTGGACAAGGAAATAAACCACTACCCTTGCTGCCACTCCTCTTATGCTTCCAGTGACAGTATTTACTCTCTGTTACATGTCTGTGTCAGTGCAGTGTTTAGACCCTTGGCTGTATGTTCAACTCTCATGACGTTTGCTGCTTGTCTGCTACAAAAAATGTCTTTTGTCAGCAAGGGTGTTATTTCTGTAAAGCCAGGTCCTTCCAAATGACAGAGTTGAATAGAATGAATAATTACATGAGAGGCACTTGACTGTAGGAAGTGACAAGAACAAGCGTTATCACTGCATTGCTGTGTCCATAAATGCAGTGGTAAGTGTATACAACCATATAGATGTCACACGTGGTGTCTCTTGTATAAATGCACCTTTTTATTTAGACACTCAAATGGATAGAAATGTCTATAGCATGTTCATAACCAGGTTTTAAAAGTAATGCAATATGTGCACTGATATTATAAAAAGCATAAATAAAGAAAACTCTTATGTGCCAAGTTCAATTCTGAAATAATAAATATTGTAATATTTTACTAACGACTTGTGTCATGGCCATATAATAAACACAGAATTTATGCTTCTCAAAATGGGAGGTTACCACAAAAATTGTCACAGACTCTTAACTAATGTCATAAATATTCCGTTGTAATCTATACAATAAGAAATCTTTCACTGCCTCTCCCCTGAAGGCATATTATTCAATTTTCAGGTATAGCACAATGATAAATTAGAGCTTAATATTGTTGTGCCACTAAGCCAGTCAAGGCTTTTTATAAACAACTGTCCAAATGCTAAAAATACAGAGAGCAGCCACACTAGTGTGATATTCACTCCTTTCTTTCTTGCATTACCTTGGTTGTTTCTCTTTTTTCCAACAGACCAATAAAAGTTTTTATACTTATTACAATTTTTCAGTGTAAATCATCCAAGTTTCTCAAGCAGTACTTGTGGAAATTACCTGTGCCTTAGGCTCAGTTTTACAGTGAGCACAATATTCTAGGGAAACTCTCAATACATCCCTGCTCTTTGACACAGAGTGGTGTAGAAGTGATGTTGTGCCATAATCGAGGAGACATAGCCCTTGAAACAGGTTTCATTTTAAGTGAAGTAGGCAAAGCATCAACCTGAGAAGTGCTGATGTCAATAACCAGGATAAAAGCCAACATTACAAAGCAAACTGTAGCAGAAAGGCATGTGCAGAAACTTCAGACTTTTAATACTTACCTATATGTATAAAAGTAGACCAAATTCAGCCTTTTTTTTTTTTTTTTTTTTTTTTTTTGAGGGACTAATTAATTTTATTAGAGAGTAAGTAAATTCAGCTGTGAATCCTAGAGAATCTAATGACTTCCAGAGATTCAGAATGAATTCAGCAATAAAAGCTAATTAGAAGGGAAATGGATGCCTAAAGTATCTCTGGTGTGCATAAAGAAAGAGTATAAAGACCATTAATTGAAATTAAAATTTAACAGTAGCCTAATGCTGCATGACATAAAATTCCATCTGTTGTGCAGAGCCACTAAACAAAGATACATGGGGAATAGTGTGTGGAGTCTCAGCTCTGCAGCCAGTCAATGAATATATTTTAATGTCAGATTGCTCCACACAGTGAGAAGTCTGATATTCAGAGGAGTCTGTTTAGGGCGTGATGATTTCTGTAGCTACTGAATTAGGGAGAAAAAACTAAAAGTGATGCTGCATTAGTGAGGCATTTTATCTTTTAATGAAGTAGGTGGGAGTTCTTCCTGCTTCTTTTTTTAATCCTTACAAGTGCAGAACAGGTATCCATGCATTTTATTATGTATAGGCTTTTTAGTAAAATCTTTGTCCAAACCATTTCTTAGAGGTGCCTGTGTGGTGCAGGCACAGAAGCAGGAACAAAATCAGTGTCCTTTTTCACAGCATCTCACCTGAAATGTCATGGAAGTTTCTGCAGAGCACCTGTAGGGAAGTACATAAAAGCTTTGAAAAGCTTCTCCTGGAAGGTCTGACTTCTTGTGCTGTTCACAAAATGTCTGGGAAGGTCTTTCTTGTTGTTCTTTTTTCAAGATTGATTAGCAGTGATTGCTGTAACTGAAATTGCTGCCACTTGCAGCAGACACATCTCTGGCATGAATTCCCCTGAAACAGTTTTCAAAACAGTTTTCAAAACTGATGTATTGATGAAAAGTGGTTACATTGTACTTGCATTTCCATATCAGATGAACACAGCTATAATAATTCAATTTTGATGACTAGAGACATGCAGCAACCAAAAAGAATCTTGTTTGTTAAATGACATATGAATTAGTTTATTTCTGGAGGATTTATAATTGCTGAGAAATTTCCAACACAATAATTTTACTTTCAGGTTTCTATGTTGGACTGGAAAAGCAGCCTTTCTGAAAGTGAGTCTAACAAAGTGATTGTATGATTTTTAGCACAACATGACTGTGGACTGTGATTGTTATGTGAATATTGTGCATGCTGAATAGGCCATAATGTCAAATTAGATGCTACTTGAGATTCACACAGTACATTTTCTGGATGCCTACATGTGCATTAGTAATTCAGCACTTCCATTCTGGGACATCTCTCAATGCAGAGCTAACAGCTACTACAGAACACATACAGTTAAAGGAAATAAGAGGTTGCATGGAGAGTCACCATCATGTTGTGTGGATAGAAAGAAAAAAGATCTTTTACACAAAAAAGTTACCTAAGTAGACATCTAAACAACGGTTGTCTACGATAGAAAATTCTGTGAGTTAGCAGGAAGGGGAAGAACTAGAACCAAAGATTAAAACAAATTCATATTCATCAGTTTTAGGGGTATTTAGCTGAAAGTAATTAACCATCAGGTAAAGCAGTAGCAATATAAAAGAGGATGACCTCTTTTATGGTCTGAGACTGAGGTCCACTGCTGTTTTGGACAGTCCTTTTAATCACAAAATATAAATGAAAACAGGTTGCTAACGAGGATATTTCTAACTTGGATTTGCAAATTTACCCAAAAGAAGAGCAAGGAGGTTTCCACATAGAGTAGAAAAATACTATTATAGATTTAACTATGCATATTTCTTGAGGGAGCCAGTAATGCAACAGTAATGATAAAAAATGGAAAAAAATGCAAAGAAACAACAGGTGTAGCAAGCTCTTACCAGGTTGGCAGCCATTCTCTTTGCCAGGCAAAACCAGGTAATTAAACTGCATTGTTGTATGTGTGTTACAGAAGGGATCACCTGGCAGATGGGGCAGCCAAGGCGGAAGATGGAATAAAATTGCCTGCCTTGCCCTGCTCCCTCCCTTGCAGGCCACTCTGTGTGCTTGGCTCTTGCTGGCCCATCAGCCTGTTCCTTTCCTCTCAGTGCTCCTGCCCTGTGTATTTGTGAGCTGCAAAGTACTGCAATGACTTTACAGTCACTTTGCTAATAAGAAATGGTGCATCTGTTAAATCACTCTACCCGCATTTTTCACTTAGCATCCCTGTAAGAACAATTCTCTGGATGGGCAGGTATTCCCAATATTTCCCAAAGTTCTTGTAATTGCAGCTCTTAGACTCAGCATTTGCTGGAATATTTATCTCATTTTTACTCTTTTGATATCAATATTTGATTAAAAGTACCTGTCACAGTGTTTGTCCTATTCCCAAAACATTAATTTGGGATGAAAGAGATAAGTGGCTGGCTATGTATTTGCAGGAGCAAAATTAGGTATCCACACAACCTTTACTGACTTCCCAAATTGTGTTTAGGTAGTTCAATGCATCTGTGTGAAGTGTGTGAGACTATGCTAAACCAACTGTCTTTAATTCTTCTCCCAGTAGTAATCCTCATCTGTAATTAATTGTAAGGTGTATGTATAAATAATACTGCCCATTAGTGAGATATCTGACAGCTTCCATATGCAAATGTTCCTCTCTTTCAGCTTAGGTGTAATCATTATGTACATAGTATTTATAAACATATGGCAAATCATTTTATAGAATTCATTTCAATATTGCAGGATACTTGGGAAAAATATTGTAAAAGCCATCTGCATGCAAGATAATGAGGGGTGTGACAGGCAGGCTGCTAACTGTGAAAATCCTCGTATCTGCTGCATTGTTATTGCCCTTGTCCTTTCTTATCATGGAATGACAAAATATGAAATTGTTCCTCCTTCCTAGAGCTCAGCTTTTGAACCCCAGACAATATCAACATAAAATGGACGTGTAGGTAAAGCTGATAAAGTGTCCTTTCCCATTTACTTTGTTTTTTAAAACATATTGATAGATTTAGGTACAGACAAAAATAAAGAACAATGAGATCTTGCTTTAAAATTTGACAGGAAGATAGTTAACATCAGTCAGTCACATCTCTCCACAAGATTAATTTGCATGATGGAAGTATTTTCTGTGTCATTATCCAGAAGGAGAACTGCAAAAAGAATACCAATTTCCATAATCTTTTCCTCCAAATATCTTGTATAAAATCACAACGTAGAGAGACATAGAAAACTTAATCGTCAAAATGCAAAAAATCCCTAAGAATGAACATACATAGCAGAGTATTTCACCTCAAAAAAGTTGTAAACATGATGTGCATGTGATCTGCACGTGCTTCTTGAGATGTTGTGAAAATGGTGTCTGTGGTAATACTGATGCAACAATCTTGTTTATCAAATAATTTTATCTCTAAAATGTTTGTTGGATACTTTTAGGTACTTTACTTGTCCAATTTAAGTGTTACATATGGAATGATGCCAAAGTCCAGTTTTGACCTCATGGGTCAAACCCATCATTTCCAAATCAAGTTTTTTACCTTTTTTTGTAAACATTGTCCTGGTGAGAGAGCACTATTGTCTGTGGCTGTAAAATGAAAACAGTGAGATAGTTCACCAAAAAACCTCAAATATCCAAAGCACCAGGGAGCGTTAACATGTTTTTCCCTCAGAAGTAGTAGTCTTTATGAAAAGGCAATCAGCTAGGCTGTTCTGAAGATTTATTCCAAATGAAATCTCCCTTTCTATATTTATTTTCTCCAGTTAAATCTATGGCTAAATTTGGTATATTCCTAAAGAGATTTAGATTTTATGCCCATGTTTTAAGGCAATTGAGAGACCTGGGGTTTAATATTTCTTAATGTTCTTTCCTGAAGCAATTGTGTTTGACTGTTCTTCCAGGAATCAATTTTCAGGGATGCACAGTCAACTCACTTTTATTACAACCCATTTCAGCCATTAAGCAGCATAATTTCAGCTACCACGGAAATGCTGATTAAATCTACTGGTTTTATTTTGACATTTCAGCCGCACCTTGACAACTAATTGCTAGTTTGGTCAGACATCAAAGGGGCATTGAATCTTTGGAGTGAAAAAATGGAGCAAGGCCACAAGACTGGAAAATGATGGATCGCACTCACCCGCACTTGGGGTTTGGAACATCAACATCCGTGGTTCCTTCATCCTCTGAGCATGGTGGTGGCCAGAAAGACTCCAAATAGATGGCAAGTGTTCGCACCACAATTTAAGAGCAGCTTCTGTCACAGTGAGGTTTGGCCTGAGGAGCTGCTCGTTGGTGTGGAGAGATGGCAGGAGAGGGAACCTCCCACTTTCTGTGGGCACCTTGCAAAATGTCTCAGGTAGCGCCCAGTGTGGAATTGCCCAACGCCACTCTGTCAGACGAGCGCGAGGCTTTAAAAAAGCATAAATATTACAGGTGGGATGCGAGTTCCCAGCTCGGCCGAAGCCGTGGCCCTCATGGTCGGTGCTGGGTGTGCGGCAGTGAGGGGACGGTGCCGGGGGGCTGCAGAGGCCCCCCCTGAGGGGGTCAGCACTGGGGCTGCCCCGGCCACATCCAGCTGGTCCCAGGTGGCTCTAGCCAGTCGCAGCTAGTTCCAGCCGGTTCCAGAGCACAGCCGAGCCTTCAGCCGTGGGCACCATGGTGCCCCAGGTGCACCTGTTTGGGTTCTGCCCCTCAGGCCGTGAGGAGGGCGGGAAAAGCAGCCCTGTGAGCACCTGCGGGGGATAAGTAGGGGCTGTTACGGCAGGGATCCCTCTGTGGGGAGGTGGAGCCCGTGCTAGGAGCAGCGTTATCCCGAGGGAGCTGCGCCCTGCGAGGGGAAGGCCGTGCTGGAGGAGGAAGGAGATGCGGACAGGTACTGCTGTGTGCTGGCCCTTGCCCCAGTGTCCCGGTGCTGCTTGGGCAGGGAGGGGAGCAGATCTTGGGGTAAAGGGACAAGAAAGGTGTTTCAAACTTTGTGCTCCACGCTGTCCAACTCTATCTTAATTGTAAAAAACCAAAACAATCAGTGTGCTTGTTCAGGAGACAAGGGGATGTTTTCCCCTGGCTCTGCCAACCGCTTGGGTGGAGAACTGCAACCTGGGCATCCCTCAGGGGAGGAGCTGCCTTTCCCATCTGAGTGCAACAAATGCTGGCTTAAGGGGTTTTTTTTTGTCATTTGTTTCCTGTAAGTTTTGAAGCACATTTTCTTTTTTTCTTGAAGAAGAAAAAACCTAGGTCTGTATACTTTGTCTCCCAGGTATTGTCATGAAACTCCTTTGCACTTTGGAAGTATTATTCCTGTCACCTGAGGGGTTTGGGCTTTTCTTTTATGCACTTCTATTTGTAACTGCATGTAAATGAGATGTAAAACTAGATTAGTATTAGTTTCTCTATTGTGGTAGTAGGATATCTTTAAAGTTATTCAGGAAAGGTTTTGACTTGACTTTATCTTTCACTCTGCCTGCTGAGTGTGTTATTCAATTTAAGAAAACTGAGAAAAGGGTAACTCTATCTAATATTTTATGTTCCTCTAAATTTTTATCACTTCTGGACCAGAATATAGTTGTGTTAATATAATTCTGGTATGTGTAACCTATTGCTTTATTGTTACTATAGTAAGAAATGAGTTCATTTTGGGTTTTTTTCAACTTGTTTTCAGCAGGTCTCTTCAGAAGTTTCATTATTTTCTTGGTGCCAGGCATTTGAATGAAACCATAGTTAAATTGCAGTTTATTTTTTCTGTTTGCTTCAGACACTCTGAGTCACTTTCTAAGACATCTCTGATCAACACTGGAGTGCTATGGGTATAAACATATTTAGTGTTGCATCCAACCACTTATTTTAGTAATTTAATAAAATATTTTCCTAGATTCTGTTCCACAATAAGTGTTGAAGTCAAAACACATGAGTATCTTGAAAATATAGCTATTCTGAGAGCTGAAGTTTTCTCCCATTCCTCTATTTATTCCTGCCTGCTACTGCAGCTGTTTGACCCCATATTTAACACTGTCACCACTTTGCATCTACTCTGTATTGCAGCATTTATATGACCTAAGAAAATTATTTGCATTTTTGTGATGTTCTCTACTGATCTTGCCAAATAGTGAACAATCTCTAGATAAATCTCATTTCCATCAGGGATTGCAGAATCATTAAGGTTAGAAAACACCTGCAAGATGGAGTCCAACTGTTAACCTCCAAGTCTGAGATACAAATGTTGAGTTATTTGTCCAAGGCTCTGTAAAATTAGTGGCCAATATGAAGAATAATGTAAAAAGAAAACTGCCTTCTGGTCATAATTTAATTTTTCAAAGCAAACATTAAATACTTTATGTAGTTAACACCATGATATAAAAGCATGGAGGTGTTACTGATGTAATTTATTTCTTTCTATTGTGTGGTTTTTTGGCAAGCCTTATTGTGGGAGTCTCACTTGTCTGGATATATGGGATAAAAGTTGTTAGTCTCTTAGCTGAACAGAGCCAACACAAAAAATAAAAGCAAACATTTTCATGGCCTTAGAAATGATCTGATGGAGAGGGCTGCTACCTTAAATCTCCTTCACCCATACTTTGAACCTTCCTGGCATGGTGCTGTCCTATTATTTGTATCATTAAATAATCTTGAGTACTGTGTGCTATGCTCTTGTATTTAACACCCATTCATTTTTGAAATGGAACCTGCATATTACAGTGAAGGTGAAAGGCATATAGTCTGTTCTCAAACATGAAAATAATACCCTTTAGTGCTGAAAGAAATGAAGCATGTATATCAAGAGGAGCATATGTCCTGAAGTCCAACCTATCTAGCTGTTCTCTCTACAATAAATTGCATTTTATCCAAATCAGTGTTGTTATTTTTGCCAGTAGGTATTCTGAAACTTGATACTAGGTAAGTTCAGGGCAACAGGAATTAAAGCTCTTTTGCAGAGTGAAATTTTGGATTTCTAGAAGCATCACAGATTTCTAAATAACACCATGTGGTAGAACTGTTCCTTGAGCCAATGCATTTATGGATTAACTAAGTACTGCTTGCTGTGTTTACACATACAAACTCCCTTTAGAAATTTAATTTACAAAACATTACAGCCTAGCAAATATTATATGAAGATAAGTAGCTGCTGCCTGGCATTATTTTTACTTGAGTTGTAGATATATTTTCATTTTCTTGTCCCATTTGCTGTATGAGGCCTTTGGCCACTTTGGGCGGTGATTTCTCTTCTCAGAATATCCTCAGTATGTTTACATCAAGGAATAGAATTTAGATGATGGGAAAGATTAAATTCAAAGCAATAACATGGCTGTTTTGTGGTTAGTTTTTTTTTGTTGTTGTTTGTTTG
>VZTR01024482.1:82343-106798 GCA_013400775.1 Chaetops frenatus
TTAGGCTGGGGTAGCAAATATAGATACTGCTGCAGAGACCATATGTGCACAACAATCCCTTGCTGTTGAAATGCAGCTCTGGGTATTTCTGGCTTATAAGTACAACTCCAAGCTTCCTTTGATGTTCACTCTCAAGGTTTGTTTCTGTTTGGTTTCACGTGTCAGTTACCGTATTTACATCTGACATGATTTCTGCTCTGGAATGAAGCTTCCACAAGGCAGTGAAACCCTTTTCTAGATGGCTTATATACTATAAGACCCAGGTGTCTGGATTTTAAATGTTTCCTAGTGCTCTGTGTCTTTCTGTCTTTTTCATTAAATGCTTGCTATAGTCCTAGGAAGCAGCTACTTTTCCTGAAATTGAATGGCACAACTCTACCATTTATTCCCATATTTCACTGTCTATATGGTCTCTGCAAGGTTTCAGCCTTTCTATCTGATTTGTAATTTGATCCTCTGAATCAGGTAGTGTGATGGGTGCAAAAAGCTTGGGCAGTATATTGGTTTATATAAAATAAACACAAAACATCTCCTTGTCGGTTTAAAAACCCCCAAATGCACACACACCCATGCATATCCCCCCAAAAAATACCAGACTGCCAAAGAAAAAAACTTCAGAATTTGTTTTTTGTAAGGCAAAGCTGGAGGAATTAGTTTCTGACCCAGTCTCATCCTTTTTGTTAGTTTGGAGTAATTGTAATGTTTTAGTCAAGGCTTCCCTTTGTCTTAGCTAATTACTGAAATGACAATGACAGTGCTCTCTTAGTGGAGAAGTGCTCCCTTCTGTTTGTACTCCAAAGGCATGTTACTGCTTAATTCAAAAGGATGCATTCTAATCACTGTAGCTGGGAATAAAAACAGTAGCTAATGATGAGAATGAGCAGTGTTGGGTTATTGCTTTGAGTAAGCTGTTAGATAGGATTTCTCAGTGTTTTTCTGAAGGTGGAAAACCTAACTGTTACCCCAAACTGGAGAAGCTAGGCATGTGTTCTTCCTCTAATACCAAATAATACTTAGAAGCTTGAGTTGGTTCTATCCCTCCTGTGTGCTTCTACCACCGTTAAGGAAAACTGGAGAAAAGTTCCAGGAGAGGAGATTTCTCCTCATGCTCTTAGTGCCCTTACCCTCTAGTTCTTGATCTGTGTATGAGTTTGTATGTGCCAGGTTTTTAACAAAGAGACAATTCTGGAAGGGACTTTCAGAATTACTTTGGTAGCATCTATTACACCTTCTTTAGTCCAAACAGTCATTTCTTTCACCTGTTAAAAATACCAGGTTAGAGTTGTTGTCCATCTCACTGTGTTGGTAGGGAGGGTGAAGGGCTGGAATAGAGGTTTATTTTCTGGAGAGGAAATTAATCTTTATTATTGCAACTGCAAGTTTTTCTTATCCAGTACACCATGGATACAGATATGCTCATCACTCCTGTCTGACAAAAACTTTTGCGTTTTTATATTCTAGATCATTAAATTTACCATAGTCTACTCTTTCAGCTAAATAATTCCAAATACTTCTGTCTTTTGTCATAGGTAATGAACCCTGGCTGTTTCAGTGCCCTGTTTCCCTCTTCCAGTTAGTCTATATTTCTTGGAAATCAAAGTGAGGAGCTGCATGGCATGCTGCAGGTGAAGCTTTATTGGCCCTGCCTAGAGAGAAAAGATTGCCTGATGCATCTTGACTCTCATTTCCAGCTGTCTGAGGGGGGTACTTGGCTTTTACTCAATAGTGTAACATTGTTGACTCATGTTCCTCATTGATGCATAACAAACCTCATATCTCTTGCTGTAAGACTTGATCCACATCCTACATTTGCATAGCTAATTATTCATGCTTAAGTACAGAACCTTGCTTTTGTCCCCACTGAATAAACATCCTTTGTTTTTCAGCTGCTTTCCTACTTGTCAAATTAATTTGAATTCCTAGCTTGTCCTCTAGCTTTTTTGTAGCCCCTACAAGGTCTGTTATCTGCAGATTTAGAAACTCATTGAGATTTCACAAATCTGTCCTGAAGACAAAAGTCTTAATATTTGGTACTCATCCAAATCTTGAAATGCAGTGTAATCAGGAAATGCACTCAGTCCTTAAACAATGTCTTTCTTACTGAGAAATTTTAAGTTGCCTATTCCCAAGTGATGTGAACATTAGGGGACCATGTTAGTTTAAGAAGATGAAAGAAGAATGCCTGCTCTGCTTCATAATTTACATTAAAAGATATCTATGTGAAATAATTAGTAGCTTGGATCAGTTTCTTGAAACAGCAAAGAGTTTTGAACAGATTTTTATGAAACTTAGAGGTCACATTCTAGGCAGACAGGTGAAAAAAATCCATTAATTAATGTGCAAAAAAAATGCATTTGATTATTTAAATGCAATTTAAACATGTTTCTGTAATTCAAAAATTTTCAAGTTGGCTTACTATCTCTGTACAATGCATCTGTGCTGCTAATGGCAGAGACAGGCCTTTGGGGATACCTTTAAAAAAGTTAATGATGGGGCTTTTGGGGGTACTTTTGGTTTTTTCCTTGTTTGTTTTGTTTTGGGGTTTTTTGTTTTGTTAGGTTTTGGTGGGTTTTTTTGTTTGGGTTTTTTTCTTTTTTTTCCCTTTTGTTTGGAGTTTGCAGAATTTGAGCTGAATATTGAAGTGTTTTCAGAGTTCAGGCCAGGATACAACTGAATGGGAGTGCTGGCCCTGCAATTTGAGACATCCACAACCTATTCCTGCAAAGCTTTAGTTTTCTGTGAGTTGAATTTGAACACTCAGCAGAGGTATCCATGCCACAGGGAAAGGCTAATGCAGGATATCTTCAGCACTGTAGCTGTTAAAGACCAGCTATGCCATTAGCCAGAAAAATCTGCATTTCATGTGAATTTAATTTTTTTATAAGTCTCTGTAAGGTCACCATGGGGACTGTCTAGTGCTCCTGAGATGAGAGTTTGAAGATATTGCACTGAGCAATCCTCCCAGCACTCCTATGAGAAACTGATTGGGATGGGTTTATGATAAGGTTTAATCAAGTTCAAAGTAATTGTCACTGGCAATAATTTTTTTAATTGTTTTGAGATCCCATGAAGGAGGCCATGAACTAGACTTTGCATTGCAGGAGTTTTCAATCACTTAGTAAATTGCTTTGTGGTATTTTTCTTCTGAAAAACATTTGTTTGTGTGTGCTGAGAGGAAAGAAATTATATTCCAAATTATGAATTCTGCCCCAGTCTAGATTCTCAAGTGCCAGTGCCTTCTCTGGTTAAGGAAAAGCTTTTGAAAAGCTTGAGTGTAGTTTAGAGCCAGAGTGTGTCTCCACACCATTGTACAGAATGGCTGTACTTGAGGAATGCTGTAAGGAAAGGACTCTGGTTTATTCATCTGAATATTAATATGCTTACACACTACATCTGTTGCAAAATTGTCATGGCTCCTTCATTCACTGCACTAATTAACAGTCCTGGAGTACACAGAAAATGCATCAAAGCAACTCAACACACCCTAGTTCCAAAGCACACTTTGTGTTAGCTTTTAAGGCCAAGTACAAACAATAGTAGGAGGAAGGTCAACCCTGCCCAGGAAGATTTGAGATCTACATTGAAAAATTTTGAAAGAAAATTCCCGTCTGTTTTCAATCATGTGATGAAGACCAGTATTTGAAGTATTTTTTAATGTGTTGAGGGGTGATTTTTCAATGTTGTGGAGTGTCTGTACGCAGCCATAGGGTTGTAATGGAGAAATAAGGAAGGAGGGGGTTAATTTCAGCTGTTAAACATGAGACAAAAATAGTCACAGAACTTGCATGAAAAAGGCATTCTCTGCCTTATCTGCAAACTGTCAATCCACCAAAAACATAAACAGGACAATTGATTTTATTAGTTAGTAAAAGTTAAAGCAAAATTACTGTAGCAGAAGGAAGTCCTTGCACCTCTAAGTATGTGGTGGTGAATGCATGTAATGAAAGAACTCAGGTTAGTCTGACATTTGATGATTTACACTGTTCCACAGCTGGCTTCCTGTCACAGTTTAATTCCTATAGGGAGAAAGTCATATACATGGAAAAAACCCCCAAACTTGTCATGAATGGTGCTGTACTTTCTCTTCTTCATTTTGTGTATGCCTTAAAAAAGTATTACTTATATTTTTGTAGAAGGGTTCTTCAAAGTAGAAGGACTTGTCACTTAGAATGGTATAATGGCTTTCAGCATCTATGAAAATAAGAGTTATAATAGTACCTGTTTCAAATCTTTAGTAATATCATTAAATGCAGTGAGACAGGCTTATAAGACTTAGAACTGTGCTGGTGCACAGATGAATAATTATGAATAATAGGACTCTGTCTTCAGTTTCAGTAATGGTTGAGGATTAAAGGTAAGTTATCAGCTTCTTAACTGTTCTTGATAAAACCAGACTGAGTATCTTGGAGGAGGCCTAGCAGGACTGGGAAATGGTTTAGGGCTTTTCTAAGGAGACCAGAGGGCTGCAATGCTGTTATGGCTCTTTCTGGATCATTAGTATTTTCCTTACTTTTGTTGTGTATGAAAGTGGGAATTGTGAACCACAATCATCTTTTGAAAAGAAGGATACAGGAAGAAGCAAAATAAAAATTATGGGAAAGCATTAAAAGGAGACATGAAGGCTGATTTGCTTTGCATGAGAAAAAAAAAGGGGGAAATACAGATGATGTGTGGTGATGCTGATCACTTACCAGGAATGATTAATCAGTAGTGAAGTTTTTAGGTCTGGGCTCAGAATAGAAAGCAGGAGAAGACAAGCAGTATGAATCCTACTTAGATCAAGAATGAGTTAAGCACATCTTTGTAGTAATCATAAGAAATACATATTTTCACTTCAATGTATCTGTCTCTTTGTAAGTAGATGGAAGAAATTTTCTTTTAGAAGCATTTACATTCTGTAAACTGGAGCAACCTGGTTGAAACTGTAACAGCTTTTTACTGCTTGGCACCTTTCTGAACACTTACTCCTTTACCTTAAGATAAACATGGCCTCGGTTGTGAATGACTGTTGGTCACCCAGGCCATTAGCTAAGGCAAAATACCTGACAATTTAGCTTGACAAACTTAATGAGAACTCCAAGGTTGCTTAATTTATCAGCCTCTAACATTAGAATGCTCCTGCAAAGCTTCAGTGTTATGAATGTTATGTACTGAATCTTTTGACAATACATAATGATCCTCCTCATCATTGTGAAACCCCTGAATAGAAGAATCTGATCCATTCATTAAGACCAGAAAGGGTCTGAATGAAATAATAATGCCATTGTTTATGCTTTGAGCAATGAAGACCAAATTAATTTCTGGTGTAGTTCCATAAACTTGAATACAGTAGCTCCATGAATATTTTTAACCTGAGAAAAAGAAGTCCTTCCTTGTGATGAATACTGGAACGCTACCCTGGCAGTCCTTTTTTTTTTTTTTTTTNCTTGACTGAGGTGTGTATTACTGGAGATGCATGGACACTGAGTTGTGTGTTACTTTGTGTAGGAGGTGGATTTTGAATCACTTAAGTACTAATGGGTGAAATATGTGGCTCATCTCTGAGATGTATGGATTTACACCAGTGATTATTTTGTCAATGTGACTTTACCTTGGTAAGTTTTTATATGTATTCTAGAATATATATGATAAAGCTTTACTAAGTATAAAAATATGGTGTGAATCCAGAGAATTCAACTAAATCTGTTTAATTACCATTTTCCTGCTGCTAGAAGTGAAATGGTGAGATGGACTCAAGTGAGATATTTGGCAAAATCTACCCTGACAGAGGGAGCAAGCGCTGCTGTGCATGGCTGCTCAGAACAGCTAACCTAGGTTTTTGCTCTCAATTACTGAACATTTCTCTCTCAAAGACTGTAGAGAAGGTAAACTACTACGAAGTTACCTTCAGTCCACATAGTTCTGTCACTTCAAGCTTGATTTCCTACCCTGAGCCACAGCTGTGATTTGAGATGCAGGGGCTGGCAGAGGTGTACTTGAGGAATGTTAATTGCATTATGAAGCTTGATTTGTAAATTTGTTTGCAAGCCATGACACAGATATTCTGCCAAACTGTGCAGCTGCATGCAGTAATAATAACAAAATTCTGTGGTTTTTGGACACCTTGTGGCACTTATCCTGCAAGTGATATAATTAATTAGCTGACTAAGCACTTTGTGATATTCTAGGGAAGTCACCATCCTGATTAATGTTACTGGAGTAAATATCAAGGACTAAATGAAACATGAGCAATAATTAGATTATCTTGATTTGAAGATCTTAAACTCTTAATGCAGTATATGGTTCACCCACTTTTGTGAGATGCAGGATTTTGGGTATCTTGCCTAAAGAGTTATTAAAGATTCTTTATAACTTGGAAAAATAGTGAGAGTTATTTCTTTGAAGAATATGAATATAGCTCTTTTCTTTAAGGCTGCTTTACAAAAGAGTTTTATACAGACACTTTTCCATCCACTGTGTTGAAATTACATTTCTCTACAAACAGAGGTCAGTGGAGCTCTGCCAATTTCTCTGCCAGTGTAGAGAAATAAAGTACTGAAGCCTGGTGGTCCTTGGTGGAGGGAGTCTCCTTTTGGCACCTCTGCCAGTTACAGTCAGAGTCCTGGACTACTCACTTCTGCAGCCATTCTGTTAAAATTGACCTTATGATTACAGAGCTGGAGCCATGGCCATAACTCCTTTCTCTCCTCTGCTAGTCAGAAATACAATTTAGCAAGGATTTGGAAACCTTTCATTTTGAAGGAATGACTGATTGTCTATCTGTTCATGTCTTCATCAATAAGCAACTTCATCAAGTTACTAAATTTGCAGCTTAACTGAGTTTAACCAAATCACTAAGCTTTTCCAATAAAAGGATATAAAGTCTGTTATTTCCCAGTGTTGTCTCCCAGATCACAAGCAGACTGCACTTGATTTAAAAATGCATAATAAATAACATAATTTTATGCAAGAATATACAGCAATTGTTTATGATTATATTGCTGCCTTATGTCATTACTAACACCTCCAGAAATAACTCACTTGAGCACTTCTTTCTTATCCTTAAAGAATTAAAATTGCAGCAACTTCTCTTTGAAAAGCACAGGCTATTGTACTTCCCAGAAATCTTCAGACTTAAGGTGAGGAAAGTGTTGTTTTCATAGCATTTACAATTAAGTTTTATTGTTCCTAGTACTTGTTACAGATTGTGAGTAATCAAAACATGCTAGATCAACTATTACCATGTTTAAGGATTTCTTCCCTTTGCCAAGTTTTCTATACAGCATTTGTTGAAGTGCGATATAAGCAACAGATGTATCAAAATGGGTCTTTCCCGAATATCCCTGCCATAAGACATTTCTCTTTAACTCATTTCTGACACTGGTAATCCTAATTATTTTAAAATTGCTTCATATGTTTGCTTGTAAATGAAATGTATAAAACATGTCTTAGTCTAGTGTCTCTATGCACAGGGTTTTTTAGTGGTTCCACCTGTTCATGAGATGTGATGGAACAATGTCAGACTTAGAGCCAGGATGTTTGGAGCTAGTTATTGGCTCACAAATATTATTTTCATGAGACAGGGCAGTCATTTTTTGGTTTTTAAATCATCATAATTAATCACAATGATAGGTATAATTTGCATTACTACCCAGAAAATCTGGAAATCTAGAGTTTTTAGCATTTTTTTAATGGAATAATTACTCTGAATAGTTAGGCTTTTAAGAAGTCTGAATCATGTGTTGTAGTGTACTTTCATGATTAATTCCAGCACCAAAATTCCCTTGCTATTTTATTAGCACGGCCAGCAAACAGTTGTCACTGTTTTCTTCTCCACATTTTGCCTAATCAGTTTCTACAAGGCCAATGGTAGTTTTTCCATTCTCTTCAGTTTTTATGAAAAAAAGAAGTCACGGTTTTATTTTTATCCGGCTTTTGTTGTAGAAAAAAAACTATGATAAATATTCAAGTAAGAAATACATTTTATTAAGAGTTCAACAGATCCCCAAAGAGACAGGTGTTGATAAAAGATGCTACTGGCATATGGAAGTTAATATCCTCATTCTTTCTCTACAGTCATAAGAGAGACAGCGGTTCTGGATACTTGAATTACAGTCTAAATATACCTTCTCACTCCAGGTAAAAACAGCAAGACGTCTCACCTTAACTTATAGCTTGACCTTGTGAATAAACACTTTAAAAAAAGCATTTTTGAGGAGAGTTATAAGAGATCTATGGAGAGATAAAAAATTATCTGATGTTGAGAACCTGCCTTGATTCTGATATAATCAGCATGATGTAACATAACAGTCATAATTTATTTTGCTATTGTACACTTTGGAATGTACTAATTCCAGGCAAAAATAAGATGCTCAACTGATTAAAATAGTTCTTCCTCAGTGTGGATCACTAAGGACTTTTTCCAGTTCCTCTTTCCTCACTTTACTCTGGTTTGAAGATCCCAGTAGGTTCTCCCAGTCCTGTTAGTGTGTTCATTCAAAGATTTCATTCTTGACAGATGGAAATTAAAATGTCAATCTCTGCACTCCTTTTCCTCTTGCCCCCACAAAAGTGACAAAGATGGAAGGCTAACCATAATCTAGATGAAATATGTAAGGGGTTTTTAGTGAAACAAAGAGGGGGAAAAAAAAAAAATCTTAGATGAGATTTCTGTAGTGTGAGATTTAGACACTGTTTTCTTGCTAGGCTTATTCCTCTTATACCTAGTGCTTTGCCTAAGATAGTCTGAGCACCATCCATGACCAAAATGTGAATATTAAAACAAAAAAGCTGACATGTTTCTTCATTGCACAAAGATGAAAATAAAGATAAAGCCTGCTACCTGAAATTGAATCCTTTGCATGAGATATCCTTACATTCTTACTAGGACCACAATCAAATCATGTATCAAAAGCCAGGGTTTTAATCTTTTCTGTTCTGTATAAATTAGGTTTTCCCTATTTTATTAGCATTTTCATTAAAGCTACATGTTTTTTTCTACTGCAGCAGCAGTCTAATACTGTATGAACACTTTCATTTCTAATGAAGTAAATTTAAAAATTTCTGCAAAACCCTAGCCTGTTTTCCCCTACTGTGCAGTGTCTACTTCTTTTCAGCCAAGATGATCTCCATAGGAAATGTATTTTAGGCATATTGATATGTCAAAGGTTTCCTCTTAAACACACCATGAGGTTTTTCCATTGCAATATGCTAAATGAATGCATATTTAATTTATATAATACCCAGACCAGATGATGATAAAATGTTTCATATCAGATGTGATAAAAATGTCACCTATTGCTCACTTGTAATGCCTTTGTCATTGTAGACTACATATTTAGGTCAGATTAAATTGCAAGGAAAATAATGACTCGATCTGGACTCAGTGATGTTTCTGGGTCCCTTCCAACTCAGACTATTATGTGACTCAAATATCAGTAAGTACAGTGTTTGTTCTACACCAAATGAGACTTATGTTCCTAACTAGGAAAGGTTTTCAATACAGGAAGGATTTGAAGTTATGATTATGCATTAGGAGGGAAAAAAAAAAAAAAGAATCAATCTATTGCATGTTGCTCTCATTTAAGTCCGCTCTTGTTGTGGAGCCACTAAGTGAGCCTTCACTCAACTACTGGACACTGCTTATGAGTGTGTAACAATATAGGATTTTTGCCATGCCATCCTTTATGGACTTGTAGAATAACATAGTTTGTAAGGGATATCTGTAGGTCATCCAATCCATTTTACACAACTTATCTGTTGGAGACTTCATCATAGTTTCTTCAACAACATGCTTCACTGAAAAAGAGATTCTACATACCAGTGGGGAGCATGTCTATTTCTTTCCTGGACTAGTCCTCATTGGTAGATTTTCCAAGAAAGCTCTCAACATTGAGATCATGTGTTATACTAGGGTGGGCAATTAACTAATTACATGAACTGTATAAGTTCTGGGGCTTTTTTAGTGCTCAATTACACCAGTGGAATGTCCAGGAATCACAGAGGATAAATGAATTAGGGCAAACGTTTGGCCTTTGGGCTTCATGTTTTCAGCAAAGATGAATGGATATTTTGCTTCAATGTAAGTATTGACCTCCTCTTTGTTTTGGTCAATACTTAGTTCTTGACTCAATTAATCTCAATAGAAACCCAAAGAAAGATCAATATTTATTGAAATTGTGGGAATTATGTATATGTGGGGAGCAAATGGATTTCCACAAGTTTAAGAGTTTAAATGTCTCAAAAAACCCAACACTTCTAAGAAATCCACTAAGATTTATCATGGTGTCTTGGGAAGAGAGGATAAGAGGGCTTTGGTTGCCTGCTTTGACACCTGAAATGAATGTGTTCCCAGCATAGTCATGATTTTTTCTTGTATTCTTTGGCCACCAAGAGAAGCTCTTGTACCACACAAGAGCTGGAAGAACTCCTCCTTTTCTGGGACCCTGCAGTGTACTTGGTGTGAGTGGTGTTTCTCTCCTAGGTTAATCAGAGCCCTTCTGAAACATCTGCCTGCCTGAGACTGAATTTTGCCTGTACACGTCTCAAACTCTTTTTCTCTCCAAAGATTGAATGCTCATTTCTATTTTCTTGTGCTTTCAGTAGAAGTGGTGGGAAAGGGAATAAATGAACTGAAACAGTGTCTGCTAATAATGGCATGCATTTATCTCCATTACTTTCACGTGCATTAAATATGCATGGAATCAGATAAATATATTTTTAAAATGTGAATAATATTGAGGGCTGAATATTACATTTTGAAGCCCCCCTCAGGCTAAAGCCCCGGGGGCTTCCCAGTTTTGCAGCCCTTTTCAGTTCAGTGTTTCTAAGAATCCTTTTCCATTAGAGGAGAATGATTGCACTTTTTTCCAGAATTATTTTTAAGATAGTTCTTCAGCTGGATATCGATATGTACTTTTATCTTCATAGCTCTTTGACCTACCTACAGAGAGCTGGGGAGAAACAAACAAAACCCCAAAACCTCCCACCTCCCCACAAGAGAAAACAGCTGAGGTTGCAGTCATTTGAAGAAAGATAGTTAAAATGTGATTACAGGGACCCATCACCTGCTTAAGTTGTTAGTAATAAATATTGAATGAGAGCTGAAAACAAACTGCTGGTGGAAAAATTCACTAAATAAATTTATTCATCTAAATACCTCAAAAAAATACTTTTTTATCCCTTATTAACAGGCTGAATTCATTGGTTAAATTATTGGTTGCTAAATAAATGTATTGCTTCATGATCCACAGAGCAATTAACCTGTCACTTTGTACACTAATTTACTAAATCCTTTCCAATCTCTCTTAATATCAAGTCCTTATTTTTAATTTGAAGAGATTAGACATTTATTTCAATATATTTAATGTTTCCTGGCAAAATGTATAAAATAATTAAAATGCTACTAAAGCTCATTGATATCAGAGAAATGAATCTGATATTATGCTTGAAAGTGTTAGAATTATAAGGGTCTTGCCCACTTGCTGTAATGTTAGAAGCAGGACATTCAGAGTCAGTCTCTAGTGCTAATTTTCATGGGTTTGTGGGATGCTGAGGTTGGCAGGAGTCTTTGAACATGGTCTAGTCCTCCTGCTCTGAGCAGGGGGTGCCAGAACACTGTCTAGGTGGGTTTTGAATATTTCCAAGGATGGGGACCCCAGCACTTCTGGCCAAGCTGTGCTGGTATTTGATAACATTCACAGTCAAAAGATTTTTAAGTTTTTTAAAATGTACTTTGAAATACTTCATTTTGTGCTTCTTTTCCCTTTGTGCTGTTACTTATGAGACTCACCCAAGCCTTTTCTTCTGGAGGCTCAACAGTCCCAGCTTTTTGCTGGTTTGTCAGATGTTTCAATCACTTCAGCACCTTCGCAGGCCTTTGCTGGGTGTGGTCCAGCCTGTCCTTGTCTCTCTGGTAGCTGGGAGCTGATACTTGGGTGCTGCATTCCAGGTTTGTCTCAGCACTGCCCAGCCAGGCAAGGCTCACTTCCCCTGACCTTCTGGCAGTAATCTCTGGAATGCAGACCAGGATCCTGTTGGGCATCTTCTCAAGTCCTTTGATTCTAGAATTTTTAATCAAAATGAAGAATAATGGGAAAACAACTATATTTTCCTGTGCTGCTTTTACTGTTTGCATATATGTGTTTATTGGTTCTGTATTAGATCACTTATGTGTGAGTCTTACTTTGCAATCACAAGCAACAGTGTAGCAATAACTGAGAATTAGAATTTTCCTCAGGTTTTGTACAGAGCCTGCAATGTTGGGGAAATATTAAAGAACAGTTTTCTCACTCAATAATGTACACTATCAAACAGGGAATCTCTTAATGCTTTTCAGGCAGAACCACATTTCTCTGAAGTGGGTGGCAAGCTTGCTTTCTCAGCTATTAGCTACAGCTTAAGTATTATATTAAAAGAATTTTAATGAAGAGAAAGAAGTTGATAGGAAGACAAATTATATAGCCTTCCTTTATCTTTCACATGATATTTGGGACTTTCAGAAGCAGTGGTCATGCCTGTTTGTAAAAACACAGAAGACTCAATTTTAAATGACCTTCCAAATTAAAAGTAACAGCCTTCTGATGTGATAAAGATCCCTATTCTTTAAATGGAGATACTGCTTCTGGAAGCTGAATGATAAGAGTTTAAGAGAAGGTTCTATTGTTGCTGTTTACCCAACTAACCAGGCAGGCGTTAGTACTGCTGCTTCTAAGCACAGTGCAACACCATGAGGGCGTTTCATTTTGGACTTAACAGATGATGGTCCTGCTCTTGGAGCAAACCCCTGCATCACCTACCCTTACTGTTCCCAGGTCTGCATTACAGAACACTGAGTATGACCCAGGTTCCTTTCAGCTGAAGCAGAACTGCAAATCCTCCCTCAGAGACCGCCCAATGCACTCCAGCTCTAAAAGAGATGGGACCAGAACGGAGGTCACCCAAAGTTTTCAGAAGCTGTTAAGGAAACTTTATCTGAGCATCCAGGAAGCTCCAGATCAGTCACACTTGAGCACCTATGATAGGTAGAGATCCCTGTGCCTTTTGTTGTACAAAGGGCCATCAGTTCATGGCCTCTTGTCTCCAGCTCCCACCCAGAGCTCAGCTGCAGCTGCACCCCAAGTTGCCTGCACTGATGGACTCCTCTACAAGTCAGAGACTGGCACTGGGCAGAGACCAATTGTCAGCAGCTCATGGTTAGAGAGTGAAAGACCTCAGTTTGAGTACCAGGAATCTTTCTAACTCTCTGCTTTGCTCTAAATACAAGTAAATTAATGGCATTACAAAACACCAAGAACTAAAACATTTAAGTTATTAAATTACCTCTTTTTAGTCGATACACTTCAGTTTCTATTCTCTTAGGGAGCTACCATATAATGGAGATATCCAAATAAAATATGGGAGCTTTGCAGTCCCAACTGAATGCATGTTACCTTTCTTTAGATGGCTGACTTTTGAATTGATCTGTTTAAATTCTCTTCAGACAGCAATTAGTCAGAGACTGTCAACAAGTAAAAACAAGATTGTAATTATTAACTCAGAGATATGTTGCTGTTCATAATCAGATATAGATATGATACCCAATTTTATAATTTCATGAAAACGCTTAAGCAAATTACAGTCTCTTAATAACTCGATGGCAGTTTTATCTTTGATATTATCTCTGTCACTAGTTAATATTGACATAATATCATCTTGTAAAAATGGTTGTCTTCCTAATCAAATGCAGCACATTGTAGGGAAGAAATGTGTGCTAATGAAGAAGCAGAGCATACTGGAAGTGTTTGAACAGTATGGCTTTCAAGTAGGAAAAAAAAATCAACCCAAAAAACCAAATCCACCCACTGGACCCATTCTTAGTCTGAAGATATTTGTGGACAAGCATCTGGCCACCTACACAGCAGTCATGGTTTGGCATTTGTTTCTGGTGCGGAATAACTACATGGTTACAATGGAATTTTTCCTCAAGTTACTTGTGTGTCAGGTACTGAGTGTTCCCATAGCACTGTGACTGGTAGGCAGATGGTGTGAGTACAGCAAGGGAAAGTGGGATGAAAATCCTGCTCAGATGTGGGCTGGGACACTGCTGAAGGCTAGTGCCAGATTGGATGTTTTAAAGGACATCTGAGGTCTGTATAAAGGCTTCAACATCCACCCTGAGTGTTTACATCTGAACTCCAGTAACCTGGCCTTTCAGCCAAACAAGCTGCCTCTGCTTGTCCTCAGCTTCTAGAGCTGGGTAAGGCTGGATATGTCCAGCACAGCTCTTCCATCATTATCAAACTGGTGGCAATGGCAAAGAATAGAAGTAGTGGTATATCCAGCTGTTGATCATTGACAAATCTCTCTAGCTCTCATTAGTGCTATACCAAAGCCATGATCCTGAACATTGGATGCATCAGTAAGAACAGAAATATGACCAAAAAAATAGTCTTGTAAAAAGCCAGTTGAATTACATTTACTGGCATTATTATATCAGATAATGACTTAGATTTGTATGACCTGTGAGTGACTAAGAGAAGGTAATTACTCTTCCTGCCAGGAAAAATCACGTAAGTATTCAGCAATATTTTTCAGACCCTCACACTGAAAGACCCATTGTATGGCCACCACAAAAAATCTGAATAAATATTGTCCTATTCTGTTAAAAATGAAAGAGGGTAATATGCTGTAATACGTGGAAACAACACAGCATTGAGAGAAGGAAAGAAAGAGACAGCAGATGCTGTTTTCCAGACTAAATCTCCTCTAATGCACTCCAGGGACCTCATTTAATCAAGCATCATTCTCACACTTCATCACGTATATTATTCAGAAATGATGAAGAATTCTGGGAATAAATTAGTCATTTATTTCAGGATAAATGGTTTTTAAAATTTATTGTTATTTTAAGCTATTTTGAAAAATTTAGTTTTTCCTTTATTTTTCCCAGAGGCTCCCAGCTCAGTTTAATCAGAAGCTTCTACTTGCAGGGTTGATCAGGATCCTGGCTCTCTTTGTAAAAGTCATTTTTCTGGGACATACCTTCTTCTGTTATTGCATTCTTTCTACCTCTGATTATCAGATTTTAAAATGTTTCTTTCAGTGCACTGTGACTTAGGGGAATAGGTTTAACAATCCTATAATAAAAAAGAGCAATTTTTTTCCCTGGCTGTGTCCATTAAACTGACTTAGTGTAAAAAGGACTCTCCATCAAAATCCTTTCATTTTTTCCTCATGTCTTGTTGGCTGCTGGTTTTCCCTGCCCTTTTCCATCATCTGCTGTTTACCTCTAGCACTTCTCTTGTCAATTTTATAATGATGGTGCAGCATAACCTGACACTGTCCAGGTAAATATATTCAACACTTTCTTGAAGAGCTTATACAAACTGATACTTCTCCAGGAAGGATTCTGTCCTATTTAATCATCTAGAGTGGTGCCTTATCTCACATGTTGGGGGGCACAACCCAGCTTCTATCAAGTGTCAGAATATGCCTTTCATGGCTAGATCATGTATTTGTAAACAGTGCCTCTCTTGCTCAATTATTTTCCATAGAGGGATTTAAATTAGGTTAATTTAATTTATAAACCCTCCATAGTTGGTGCTGTCTGGGTGATAAATTGGACAGCCATCTGATAGGCTGCATTTATCCTGTACAGGGTCTCTTTACTGCACATTAATCTACCCCTGGGTACCTCAGGCCTTTGCCAGGAGTTGTACAGTCAGTGAGGAAAGCATGAGTTCTAAGGGCTAAATGGAGTTAAATTTAGCTTGAAAATGTGAGGGAGAAAGAAATCTTATATCAGAAAGAACCATCCTTCTGTACCTCTGTGTTTTGTACATGTCTGCCTATACAGTTTTTCTTTCAAATATCAAACAAAGGAACACTTTCACTAATTTTTCCTATATTTTTTTAGTTACAATTATTTTATTATTTTGAAAGGGAAGGAATACTAAGTTTTACTGGTAAGAAGAATTTTAAAAAAAAAAAAAATCTGTGGATTTCCTGTTAGCATAAGAAAACTCTCTTCCACAAAACCAGGAAAATACCTAGGTAGTTTTCAGTCAAGTCATGGAATCTTGATGGGAGTTGAGGTGATGTAGTACAGTCAAGTGAATCAGTTGAGCAACAGGCATTAACCCTGGGATCTTTCTTCTGGATTGCACCCTACTTTCTTCTAGGTTTTGTCATCCAAGCATGCATGTGAATGTTGATATTTCAGTAGTGTGTCTGGGAGATCCCATGGGTCCCTTCCAGGCTGTTAGCCCTGGTATGCTTCTGGCAGAAATGGATGATCAGGAATGAGGAATTGAGCAATTACTTGCTGTCAGGTTTTTCCCAGCACCTCTGGGGTGAGATGTGGCTAAAGCAGGCAACTGATGCTGACAGCAAAGATAACAAAAATGGATTAGAAAAAAAAAATCTTAATGTTTTCAATGTCAGCATGATTCCTGCATATGAATAGTAAACAAATTTTCCTGCCCCATTACATTCTTAGGATGCTTGTCCTCCATTTAACTAGTGCATGAATTAATGGGGCAACAAGAAATTCAAGAGAGAGTGCTGAAAAACAACAAAAAGAATTAAAAAAGAAAAGCCATAGTGGAAATCGTTGTAGAACTGTAGAACTATTCGTTTTCAAATGCTGAACTATTGTATAAACTCTGCTCTGTTCCTGGAAGGCCCTGGAAGGGTCCAGTTTAATTTCATATAAATTTTCTCTTTTCATCTTGTGATGTCTCTTTTCCCATCCATTTATTTCCTATCCTCTTTTATGCAATATAAAAATCTTAGTAAGTCAAACTTCAACCAAATACAGTGGGGATTTTTTTTTTTTTTTGTAGTTGTTTGCAATGTTGGATGAACAGGGACTTCAAAGCAGAATGACAAACTTCCTATGCCGTAGTACAGTGAATCACTATGTTCCATTCTTTAGAAATAAAAATGGATCTTTTTCAATGGGTTTCCTCATTATTTCAGAACAGCAGTCTATGAAAAGCCCTCAGTGTGAGAGACCAATGGGGACTGCACCAGTGAGATACAGGAAAGCTCAGTATCACTTTGCAGTTACTCATGTGTGCTTGGGCTCTGATTCATTGCTGTGAACTTCACGAGCAAGAGATTTGTGTAGGTGAAACCGTGTTTTAATGAACTAAGTGATCACATTAAAAGATCACAGTTCAAATTCTCATTAAACCTACATTCTATTAGCAAAATGAGAAGGTATTTAACAATATGGGCTGTGATATTGTAAAAGTTCATTCCAACTGGAGGCTGAGGATTAGAAAATATTAACACCAATTTGTATAGGACATGATGGGACATTTAATGCCTCTGTATAACATATTTGTCCAGCAAGTATCTAGTATCTAATGAAAAGCAAAATTTAAGGGAATCTGAAAACTTTCTAGTTGCCAGATTTTCATGCCTGGAACCCAAAGCAGAGAGGTGTGAGGTGGCTTTAGGCAAAATCTTTGTGCTTTTAGATAGAAAGGGAACCAAATTTAACTCTTTCTGGACTCAAGAAATTCAACTTTAATTTTCAAGCAATAATCCGGCTGCTTAGTCACAGTACACTCTAAAGAATTATTCTCCATTCCTCCTGGGAGATAGTGCCACTAGGGAAGGGCAGTTCAAGTGTCATGGAGTAGGGGAGAAAATCACAGGAGGCAGTTACACCACCTACTGAGCAGAGAAAGCATCAGAGAGGCACCAATCTGCTCCAAACACTGCACACGTGTGTGTCTTTTAACTATGTGATACACACATTTTATGTTAGAAGCCCAAACCAAGCAAGTTGTATCTCAACAATGATCATCAGTTAGTATCCAACAATATTCCTTTCAGATAAGTACTCCTGTCAAAGTCAGTGGAAATGTTGTGTTAAGGGAATACCTTTCACAGAAATGCAACTTTTCCCTCTTGTATGTGACTTTTTTCTTCATCTTTCTCCCAGCAAAGCACTTACCAGTTATTTTTCTTGGGTGTGCAGCACTTTTAATTATCAAAATACTTATATTTCCAAACCTTTTCCTCTCTAAAAGAGGCAAATTAATAAAACCATAAATTCTAAATTGAATATAATGAACATTGCATTAAATTGAATCTAGAAGTATTTATAGCATTATTCTGGTGAATTATGGGATTTCATAAGAATAACAACTTGCTATTGTGTACAACAGGGATAAAAACGGACAAAAGTAAGCAACAACTTGAACTTTCCCACCTGAACTAAATTAAAACTAGGTTCTTCCTGTGTTAGGAAGAAAGTCAAACTGCATTTTGCTTTTACTGCACTTTGCCTGATTTAATTTGCACAAAATACACAAAATAAGGCCAGTCCTTTGCTCTTGCCTATATAGATCTTGATCTTGTGAAATTACAGTTTACAGTTAAGTTCAAGAGGGTGGGAGTGCTGAAACACCAATTTCTCTTCCACTGGAAAACAACCCAGCATGGGCAGGATGGGATGTTATTGGCATGCTTCAGCTCTCCCAGCACAGAGTAGTGCCTAAAACCACATGTAGCCTTCCCTCCCCACTGTCTTGCTTTCTTCCTGGCCATATTATTCCCATATCGTAATATAATGCTTAAGAATGACTTCATCCCTAAAAAAGGAGTGCTTCCTGTGAGGGTGATTCTCTCTCTGGCTGAGAACTAAGGCTGTTCAGCAGGGGGATTCCTCAGGGAAGTGGTTTGAGGAGGAAGTGGGCGATTAAAGAACAGAGAAGACAATTTGTGAAGTCACAAATCTTCGCTGGCACGAAGTAGTTGAGATCCACTGGCTTCAGGAGGTCACAAGGGACTGCAAACATTTTTCAGAAATGAGTGCCTTAGTCCTGACCTCAGCAAGATATAAATAGTGATTTATGGCTGTAAGTTTCCATTTTCTAATATTTATTCCTGAGCCTTCTATTTGTACTTTTGAGAAGAGAGGGGAATGGGAGAGAAGAATTAAAACTGCCTGTTTAGCTAAGTCTGGGGTGAAAAGTTCACTTCATCTTTTGTTATTCTGAGTTTCCCTAAGTTCAGAAGAAATAATTTTGAGAGCGAACCAATTTATTTTGTCATAGAAAGGAAAAAATGTTACATTGCTAAGGTTTTATAGTCCACACCTGACCATACAAGTACAATATAGTAACTACTGGACTGATACAAATCAAGAGCTGTTTTTATTGTAAACACCTTTGGTTTCCCTAAGGGCTTTTCAAGTTTCCCAGAAATGTAAGACAAAAATGTATTGCAACATAGAAGAAAGAAAATAAAGAAAGAGGTGATGATGGTTAGTGTTGGGTAAATAGGAACTGAAGGGTCAATTTAGAAAGTCACAGCTTAGGTTCTGCCTAGTAGAGTCAAAGACATAAAACTAAACAACATGAACACGTTCCAGTGGTGATTGCAATGATTAAATTTATTTGAATTTCTGCTTCTGATTTTCAACAGGATCCATTTTGCTTCATGAACTAAACTGTTTACAAATATTTTTGAAATGTTTCAGGAAATTAAGGATAAAGCTAACACTATTTCTTCTGTGGTCAAGGCAGGGGGAGAAACTGTTGTGGCCATGAGGGTATTATTTACTCAGCATGGTTGCCAGAGTCAAGGCTGAGGATTTCTGATCTGGAATGTGTCCACTAGCATTTATAATGGAGTATCATATATGAGAGGAAGCCACAGTACATTAATCAGGAATTAAACCACACTGAGCCTGTCAAAATATTAGAATTTTATGCTTTCTGATTTTTCTCTTCAGCTTTAATTTCTGAGGATCTTGTGACCAGCACCAAAGATAAAATTAATGTTTGGTATTTGTGAGAAAATAAAACAGGCATGTTCTCAAATCTGTGCAAAGATGCTCTTACTTATCACTGCCCACTCAAACATACCCTCACCTACTATATTTAAAATTGTGTGAGGATTTTGTGGGTATTCAGAAGCACTTTTTTGCTGCTCCCAATGATGTATCATGCTGAGTATAATTATTAAATGTAAGAATTATTAGCATGGTGTATACCTAATGCTCTTTCACTTAACAGATGGCTTATGAATATCTGGGACAACTTAATAGCCCTAAAATGATTCATACCTCAGCTATCAGAACACATGGCTACCTTTCATCACTTGTGCTGAGTCTAAGAGAAGGTTTTAATAACCTAGTTTTGAAAAGAATTTCTGTTCTTTAAACATGCATATCACCAGCATATTTTAACAAGGAATGAAAACCACAAATGCAAACTGTACTTTGAGCTTCCAGGAGCCAGTATTTCTTTCTTTTAATAGAAATACCCCTAACCTTTGTATATATTGCTTGTCACATCAGCAGAATTCATCTGATGAAGAATAACATCTTCTCCTAAGTCTATGAAACCTGTCAGAATTTCCAACATGGGAATCCATCTGTGCCTAGAATTCCCATGCTCCTCTTTTTATTTGCATGTTCAAAGTGAATTGCTTCCTACTTTCTTCTTCTTGCTTTCTCACTAATCTTCTCACTTTCTTTTCATTTTCCCCTCCTCTTCTGTCTCCTTCCTGTTGTCCCCCTTTTCTGTTCTCCTGTCCACTTTAATGGTTCATTTCTCCCCTTTGACTAAGAAAATTTGCTATTACCACAGACTAGTAACCTATTTTTTTCCCTTTTTTGGAAAAAACCCACATGTGTAATTCCATGGATAGCTCTAACAATATGGATATATCTAACAACCCAATTTTGGTAAGCAATGTTTCTGTTTACATATTAAAGGCCTATCCTGGTATCATTAGTGCAAGAATAGCAGCCCAAAAGTAAGACACTAAAAGGAAAGTAATTTGGGCTTAGCTGTAGGTATGAAAAAAGAAAAAGCGTTGAGTTCTGTATGTTTCTAATAATGATTGCTGCAGATCTGTTATTACAGCGGGTTCTAATGTTTCTCTGGAGAGATCAATTATTTACTCTACTTACCTATGTTAATGGTGTGTCAATGTAATTTATGACATCCAAGCACCAAATTGCAGGAAAGTGTGGTAATGCACTGTAAGTTGTCTGAAATTGCCAAGTGATAGCGGAGATATTATCCACATCTCAACTGTAATCCCAGTTCCCTTCTGAGGCATGAATACTCCTGGGAAACTCCAGCTACATCAGTCAGATGTTTCTGGCTATGATCAAGAGTAGAAAATTAGGTGTCTGCAGTTGGTGCTTTTGAAAGAGAAAGGATATCTTTAGCTGGTGCCAATTGTTATACATCTGCTGATTTCTACAAACCTGTTGTGTATGCTATCATTCTCTTCAAGGCAAATTATGACTGAGCAGCAAGGACTCAGACTAGGAACCGAAAATCCAAGTTTAAACAAGGGATGAAAGCTGACACCTGGATGCAGCCTCTATCTATCAGACTTTTCTTGATCTAATTTCACCTCTTGTTTGCATTTAGCACAATTTTTATTCCAGGATCATTTAGATAAGTGTTTAGGAGATAATCTCATGAGAATCCTGTTTGGCTAGAAATTACTGTTTTTCTCAGATGAGTTGTTTATTGCTCTTAATTTTAGCAGACTTTTCTTTGTACTATTCCTTCTTGTGGAAATGTCATATGTTGGATTTTGGCCAGGTTAGTGATAGTTAGAAATACTTTTAGTTGGTCATTCCTCATCCTGCACTACATTTGTAAAATCTGTCTGGTTCTGAGTGAACACACTCATGTCTTTATTAAATGTTACAGTAATCTTAGCATTAATTGGTGATCATAGTGCTGGGGGAGCAAAATCAGTTTCAATAATAACCTTTTCTTTCAGTATAAATATATTCTTTTTAAGATTTATTCCTGGCAGTAATATTTACATATTTACACTTTTTGTTAATGTAGTGCTTAGGAACCTTTGTCAGGGAAAAAGACTTTTCTTGGCACCTCTCCCAGACTTTGCCAAGAAAAAATTGCAATTATTCATGCAAGTTTTCACAATTTCTTAACATAACTTCTTTCTGTTTAACGCATCATATTAGAACAATTCATTCAAACTGATCACACAAAATTCTAATGACTTTGCAAGGAGCTTTTATGAAAATGACATTAAAGTTCTAGGGTTTTCAAAATAAGGGAGAAAAAGAAGTAAAAAATTGCTGTCTTAAAAAAAAAGACCAGCTAATACTTGACACCCAAATGTGAGGAATTTTACCAAAAAGTAAAGCCATAGACACTGGTCTTGCTCCCAGAAAACATTTTTTTTTTATGTTTAAAAATCAGACTTAGAATAATATTTCACTGAAGACCCATAAAATTGAATCAAAAAAAGAATATCACAGAATTTAAACCAAGATCATGGCTTTATATAAAAAATGTGTCTTAGTCCCACGTATTTTTCTTCCATTAGTTTATTAATGAACTTAACTGGTTTACTTCTCAAGTGTCCTTAAGTTGAAAATGAAAATTGAATTTCACTTGAATATGAAATCTCTCTGTATTTGATTCACTAATTTAAAATGTTCTTAATTTCCTTTAGTACAAAATATACTTAGGCAAAATATTAATACTGAGTTTTAAGTATCTAGCAGCTGGAAAACTCAATTGTCTCTGTTTTAGGCAAGATACCCAGTGTGTTGCAGTATCATCAGCATGGAACCAGGCAGGTCCAGCAGACTGAGTAATAAACAGTGAGAGGCTCATTGACTTTGGAGAGGTTATAAAGAATAATCTTTTCAGGAATAATACTGCAGATTTTCTGCCACTTGACACCTCAACTCTATTACTATATTTATACTATATTAATAATTATAATACTATAAAAAGTTGGTTTATATAACTATGTTTATATACACAAGACTGCCCTTCCCATCAGTAAAAAAAGTTTCTTACATTCCTTTAGTATTTCCATTCTAAACATCATAATGAATAAATTATAAACTATAGCTCAGTGTCTTCATAAACTTTCATTGCTGAAAAGACAGGAGAAAATTTGGCAACACAAAACAGCTGTCTCATAATTCACAGCTCTTATTATTCACCAATTCCCAGACAAATTTTAACTAATTAGTTTTGCCTGTTTGTTTATCCTTAGCACACATGCTTGACACCCCATTTAATTGCTGCTTCTGCCCTTATCTCAACATGGTGCTTCGGGAGATTTTCTGTTCTGAAAGGACCTGCCTGCTTCCTCTTCATCCCATTACTAACACAAGTGCTAGAAAAGATGCTAAAAGCCTGTGCATTGTGCCTGTCTCACCCTGTCAGTCTGCATATGTGTAATTCCCAAATGGGAGTTGCATCCCTCTTTCCAAGGATCCAATTCTATTGTGTGCCATAAGATAGGTAGACAGTAATTAAAAATTTGTGACAAGAAAAATCACTGATGACACACATTTTTAAATCTATGCAGAATATAAGGTGGCATGTCCAGATAAATGAAAAATGAAAAGGATTATGGATAATTTGAATGGGATGAAAGTGGCATAAGAAAAGAAATAAGATTAGCCAAGATGTTGCATGAAAGGAGAATAAGTAACTACAGCATTCAGATGAAATATTAAAACTTTTATTCTTAAGATACATTATAAGCTACTGGCATCACAGTAAAGCACAGGGTCACACTTTCTGTTTGAGGGAGAAGGGGGTTTCAGCCCATGGGTATCAGGGCAAGCCAGGGGCAGCTCTGCCAAACTGCTGCCATCAGCCTGGTGAGCATGGCACGGCTGGATCCAGGCTCTGCCACACCCTGACCCATTTCTCTCTCAGTTATGTGGGTGCTTCTGCTGTGCATTCCCTCCAGCTGTTGTCCCTGGATGAGCACAGGTACAGCAGGATCAGATTAAGCCACCTCCTCTCTCTCTCCTTTCTTCAGAGCGAAAATCATATTTGCTTGAA
The DNA here is from genome assembly GCA_013400775.1 of Chaetops frenatus. Classification (NCBI taxonomy): domain Eukaryota; kingdom Metazoa; phylum Chordata; class Aves; order Passeriformes; family Picathartidae; genus Chaetops; species Chaetops frenatus. The sequence goes on from VZTR01024482.1 coordinate 106,136, forward strand.
ATGGATTGGAGAGACAGTCCCTCGCTGTCATGTTTCATAGAGTACATAACAAGCCTGGATCTCTTGTCAAGCAAATGAAATGAACTTACTGTGTCTGGGTGACCTTCAGGACAATGAATAACTACTTTTTAAGCTTTACATGACATATAGCTAGTATTGAAGAATAGTGGTTATTCCATAAAATAAAATTAAAGAAAAAAAAAAATTACTCTGCTCCAATCCTTTTCATTTTGCTCCAAATTTCCCTTAGCATTTGGATCATTAGAAACACATGTGCCTATGTAGTCTTCTGGCTTTCTCTTACAATTTTGCCATTCAAATTTGTTGTAAAACTTGTGAAATTACGGATTCTAAAGCAGGATTTCTGTTTGTAGCAATTAACTGAAATGGAATGTCCACAGTTCACTACTATACAGCAAACATTTATTTTATAACATGATTTTCTGGAATGTATGTTGTTTTTTTTTTTAAATAAGAATGTTGTATCCTCACTAGTACCTTGTGTTCCCAAGAAATTGCTACAATGTTCCTGATGGTAATACTAAAATTAGATGAATCGGACCTGACAGTGAACTGCAGTACAGGGAATACTACATTAATTTCAACTACTCCTTTGCTTGTCTTTCTAACACAAAAAAAAAAAAAAAAAAAAAAAAAAAAAAA
>VZTR01024482.1:106811-138157 GCA_013400775.1 Chaetops frenatus
GTCAAAATACCCCCCAAAAGGTTTCAAAGAGGGGTGGGAGATGGCAGCAGAAAACAGGAGAACAATGAAACAAAAATTCAATACTAACAGAATATGTCAACCTTAAAACAATTAAAAGATTCAGAGTTTGCAAAGCCATTGTCTGCCATTTGTACATCAGGAAAGAGGGAAATCAATATTTGTTTCTTGGAAAGTTCCAACCCCAGCATGTGGTATTGATATTTTCAATAGTGTAGAAAGACTTTTCACAACAGACCTTTCCCTTTTCCACTATTAGAGGAGGTTTATGAATTGGCTTGAACATTACCTGGTAACACTGCTCTTATTTAATGTTTTCTTTTGGGGGGTTTAATGTTATTTCTGTTGGCATTACCAGTATAACTTTTTGCACTGCTGCTGCTGTTTTAACACAAAATAAAAAAAACTGCACCACACAGATGACAGCCCATGAGACAATCTGCAACCAAAAAAGTGCTGCAGCAAAGTCACACTGGCCGTGGGTGACAGGAGCTGCTTTGTCCCCAGCAAAAGCCTGAGGCATTTGCAGGCTGCAGCTCTTTCTCGTGGACCCTTTTTTAATTTTCTGAATTCACTGCTGTCCTGCAAACTCCAGAGATACATCCGTGGAGGCATGGCCAGTCACGACTTCTAGTTGTTACTGAACCTTGACACAGCTGGGACCTCTCCAATGGCAGCTTGCTTTCTCAGTTTCAGCTCTGAATGGGAGGAATTAATGCGAAAATGAAATGTATTCTGAACTGGCACTATTGAAAAATACTATCTGTGCTTCTTTGACTCCTGTTTTCAATGTGTCATATCACCAGACTGCTTTTATACACCTTCTGCATTATCAGTCATCCAGGTGCTGTGAGGGGGATATTATCTTGCCCCTCAGGAGAGGGGGGCAATATAAAAGGGTCCTTACTTTTTTTGCAGGAGAAAAAAAAGCAGAGCGATAGGAATGGGTATGCTAGAATTAAAATCCAATCTATTATCACAAAACTCTTCTCTACTTTTCCAGAGTAAACTTACAAAAATCAGCAAGAACTCGCATGTTATTTTCACACAGGACCTCATGTCCTCTCCAGCAGGTCTGAGCCCTGCTAATTGCCCTGTGGCTCTCTCATCCTTCCCAAGAGGGTTGTAAATTGGGCTACTGTAAATTGGGTAGCAAGGCAAACCTCTGTCCTTCCACAGCTTCAAGCATTCTGTTTTTATACACTATCACTTTATTGGGTTTGTGCCTACCAGTGTGCTTCAGGCACTCTTGAACACTCTCTGATTCAGGAGGATTTTTTTTTCCATTGCTGCAGGGCTTGCAAGATCAAGTGTGAGTTATTTCACCTTTTCTCCAGAGTGCTAGGACTGGTCTAGATTGGACCAGCAAAACATAGCTGTTTAGAAGTCCAAAGTCTATACTGTACTTCTTGTCACCATGGTCTGTGACAAGCAACACTGGGCCAATCAGTGGAATTTAAGCATATATCTTGCATTAAAGATATCCAAATAAGCCAGAAATACACATTCCCTTAGCCTCCTTGTGACACTTGTTTGTCCCACATTATATTGTTTTCATTTCAGGGAGAGGAAGATTCACACAGAAGCAGACTTTTGTTATGAGTTTTCCAAAGCTGTTGTTTTTGCTTCAGCAGAAATCATTTGCTGAATATGAGAATTAAAGAAGGATTCTATGTTTCCCAATACAGAATTATTAATGAAGAAATGGTCTTCTGGGGGAAAAATTAGTTATTCCTCCTTCCTGGTAAAATTTTTAGGCTTACAGGGGTTTTTGGCTGAAAAATGTTTGTTCTAAGATATGATTTCATCTGCATCTCAGGCACAAGAACAGAACTGTGAGAATTCAGAAAATGTGAGTAACACTGAAACCAAGACTTTGCACACAATGTTCAAAAAGTGACCTAGAGAAACTGATTAGATTTGTGTGAATTAAATTCTTAACATAATCACTTGAACTTGACATCTGTCTTAGTACCTAAAGTTCAATTTTCCTGTCAGAGAGACATAGAAATAAATCTCCTAATTGTTAGAGATGATATTGTTAACAGTTTCACCCAAGAAAGGGTGATCACAGTATGAAAAAACCCCACATCTGTCTGAAAAAATCATTGACATTTTGAAATTAGAATTAGGTGCCAGAAAGATGCTTCTGATCTAAATTAAACTAAAATAGTAAAAATGATGGAATGTTTTATCCCAGAAATAGAAGAGAAAGTAAAGTCACTTGAAAGAAAAATGCGGTATAGCCTTATAAGGCTAAACATCCAAGCATCCACAGGTCATCCATGTGAAACTTATGGGAAAAGTTCCAGTAGCCCTGGGATGTTATTTGATTTTTTTTTTTTTTGAAAAAAAAAGCCTTAATATCTCTGGCATCTGGCCCTCAAAACTTGAAGGGTGCAAAGTCACTGTGAAAAATCCTGGCTGCTGTCTTATTGAAGTTTACATCAATCTTTCAAACCCAAATGCTGAATTCCTGTTGTCGTTTGCCTTGCTAGAAATATTAGTTTAATTTCCTGATACTGTCTGTCTATCGATTATCTACAGAACTGATTACATGCATGCTCCATTCCCACCCCCTGGGCTTCCCAGTAGGAATACCAGTTATGGGGAGGGGGAGAAAAGAAGCCAAAGCAGCTTCGTAGGAAATCCATCCGTGTTTGACAATTTCCTTCACAGACGCCCAAGGAAAAATGCCTTAGGAAGTGCTCCCTCATTGTCTCTGATCAGAATGCGTCTGCTGGCAGCTGCTCTTCAGAGGCTCTGTGCAAACAGGCACGGGCTGATCGTTGGTTCTGTGCTCTTCCTACAAGTGGGAGCCACAGGACACCTGCACTGTCTGTGCTCTCATCAAAGGACACGAAGAATCACCACCTGCAGCGCCTTCAGACAAGCCCAGCTGGAATGAAAGCACAACCCAATTTGCATGAGCAGCTTCCCAGCAATGGTTGAAAGATGGGCTTCAGGGAAATAGGCAGTTCTTCCATCTTCTCACGAAAATTCTGAAGGTGGAGGGACAGTTCTTCCAGGTTCTCCTCATGAAAATTCTGAAGGTGGAGGGACAGTTCTTCCAGGTTCTCCTCACAAAAATTCTGAAGGTGGAGGAAATCTTGCTGACATAACAGAGATGCTCCAGTGCTACAGTGTCTCCCAGTTTAATCCTCAGATTTCTGTTCTCAAGGACTTTGGCATTTTGTCAGCTTTTTTTCCACATCATATAACAGGCACTTTTTCTACACTCTGTTTATACCCTATGACATGCTGGCTGGGCATTGGAAAGTGCTGCCCCAGCTCAGAAGTCTGATGGTTATGTGTGCAGTTCCCTCTCAGCAAAGGACAAGTGGCTTCTGCCCTAGCCAAGCACTCAAAGAACCAGGCTGGATGGAGCTCTCTATGGTAAGCTCATGCTTTGATCTGGTGACATTTTAAGCCTGGCATCAAAACAACAGTTTGTCAGAATAAGTATTCACCTCACAAAGCCTCCAGTTTGTGACTTGGCCAAAAAGGGAGAGTAATTCATGAGTGTGACTCTGGCTGTTGCCCTTGTTGAAGTAACCAGGGTGGTTGTTTGTGCCTGCAAGGTCAGAAGATGGTGAGCCCAAGGTTAATGGCAGTCAGGACCTATGGACCAATATCACCCTGGAAGCTTTGCAGGCCATCAGTGTGACACACAGTGCTTTTATGCAGATCCTGAGCTCCAGAAGACGTGTGTGTACAGGTCGGGTGTTACCCTCACAACTGATAGGGTGTAGCAAGGTTGGCCACTCTGCAAGGGACAGGGAGCCAGGAACTAAGTGTGACTCTGGCAGGTGGGAGCTGGGGCCTCTCTAGCAAGGAGCCAGGTGTGGTGGCAATGCTGGGTCAGGATTGCAGACAGACTAGTGCTGCAGTGTGCCTTAAAAGCAGCTCTTAAAGGAAAACTGAAGCCAGCCCTTGCTTCCAGCTCTCTTCACGCTGACGTCCATCAGCAGAGGAGCTGACCTTGGGCTTTGGCAGCTCAGCAGCCCAAGCTGGCCTGTGCTACACACAGCTGCCCTGAGCTGCAGCCTGGTGCATCCAGCTGTGAGCAGGGCAACGCCTGGCAAGGGGAGAGCAGGGTAGACACACCCAAACCCCAGGTAACTTCATGTTAAATAGATGGTTTAAATGTGTGGGGCTTTTTCCTATCTCCACCGTTCTAGAAATGTAACTGATTGTCTGAAGTGCAATCAGTGCACACTTGACTTTTGAGAATGATACACATAAAAGTGTTATAGAAGGCAATTCACTGAAGTCAAGTGTGCTTGAATCACATTTTAGATAATTGGTTGGATTAAATAAAAACTGACAGTAATTACAAAAGTATGGTTTGATTTTGATTCTGCTCTGCAATTTGTCCGTTTTTAAGCTTGATTCTTTTTGTACCTCACTGAAGTATTTTACATTTGCTTAGTTTTCTTCTTAATAGTCACTATTTCCATTCAAGAAACATTTTTCTTCAGTTTTCAGTATGTTATTAACAAGTTCTTTCTGTCCCCATCTCGTTTTCCCTTGGTAGTGTTCTCTTGCCTATTACCTTTGCTTTTATTTATTCTTAATGGCCCCAATTAGAAAACAGTTATCATAGCACTTATTTAAACCTGACTTAACCATGTGTTGAGTTACTACCTGATTCAGCATGCTTAAACTTGTTAATTTACTTAAGAATTGGTATAACAATGACTGTGTTGTTATGCTCTCCAAATTAACTACATTCCTGTTTTCCACTGCTTAAAATAAACCATTTATGGCAAAGTTGCCAGGTAAGATTTAGACTGAGGGGGAAAGAGAAATATGAATGACAATACAGTTTACATCTAGCCCATATCATGTTAGCAACTTGATGTAACAAAACAGTCTTGGTGAAGGTAAATGCAGGGGAAACAAAAACAAAAGGAAAAACAAAACCCATATTCCAAATTACCAAGGAATATACACAATGTAGAGCTTGGATGCATATTTGTGGTATATTCCAGTAGTGTGAGAAGATTCTCAACCAGATCCCAGCAGAGGTGTCATCACTACCTGTTTGAACACCTCACTGCAACATTTGTCTACCTCACTCTTTAAAACCCTCAGGGGCCTCAGTATCATTATGAGATGCTACTCAAATTTCTTTCTAGGGCTGAGCATTGGAAATGACCAAGGATCCATTTCATGATTTTATCTTATGAACAACTGTAGTCAGGATCTTCATTCTAAATACTTTGGATAAGAATAGCTAAATATTTATATGTACACTTTTGCATACAATTCCCTGTTACAGTTCATTTGTGTTCATGATCAGTGTTCTGTTACTGAAATAATTTTGGGAGTATGAATTTTTTTCCCAAGCTTTTCAGTGGCCTCAAGTATTGTATTCACATCATTCTCACCCATATTATATGCTTGTCAAAGCAAGCTCAAGCAGAGGAAGCTAATGTTAAAAACACATGGAAACATTAGAAGACTTTAGGATAAATAGGAGTTCTCCTCATCCAGCAAACTTCTGGCCTGAGGGAATATGGGTACACAGCTTCCCTCGTGGCTGACTTTGGTTAGCAAATAATTTGATACAGAGTAATTGGAAGGACTGGGTGCTGTAATAAATGCTGTGGTGAAGAAAAAGCACTAGCACATGTAAGTAAAATTTAGAACCAGCTCCTCAGTGGAAATTAAAGCTAGATGAAGCTTTCCTCCTACATATTGACTTAGGTATTTTGATTAAAAAAAAACTGTTGAGCTACCCTTGGGGGGTTTCTGAGTATTTCTTGATTTTAAATGGTATTTATCAGGATCATTCTGTCATTTGACATTTAAGCAAATGGGAGCATTATGTGCTTTCTGAAATACATAAATTGGAAGCATCTATGAATTGGTACTGAATACTCAGTCACTGACTAGAATTTAGGCTGTAATTAACTAAACTAACGTTTATTTATTTTAGATGCATACCTTCTAATGGAATGCTTCACACATAAGTAATTAACATTGTCACAGGGACAAATGCAAATATATGTGATTCATTTTTTGCCACACAGATTTTTCTAGTGACAAAAAATATGGTTTGTCTCTGCCTGTCTCTATTAGAGTTTCCATTTTCTATACTCTGTTTACCGTTTGCTGCAAATTAAACCATGTCAAACTGACAAGCTACAGGTTTTTTCTAAAATTACTGGCTTGTTAGGGGTGAAAAAACTTCTTTTGGGAAAAAAAATGAATGTGCTTTTTCAGCAACAAGACTTAAATGAAAGCAATTCTCTGTGCAGTTGGCACAAATGAATTTGGCTCAAGTGAAATGCAAATTAAACCTACTGTACGTACTTCTTTTATTAAAAGCAAAACATATATTTCTGTAAGTTATTGATGGTGTTTCCACATATTCATGTTCGTTTTGCTATCCAACAGATTACACAGAGCTCAGTGCCCCAAATCTGACCTGCCTTGAATCATCCATTTAAGTCTCCTGGGTCAGGTATCAGTTTACAGTAAAGTGCACTGAAGCTTCTCTCATTAGCCTAAAATCCCAGGGACAGAGAAGCCACTCCCCTTCAGTTCAAGACTTGTATTTTTGGATCCCGGTGGTACGTTAATGCTGCATTTTCTGTACGTGTATACACAAATCTATTTTTCCAGTATTTCAACTTGAACTGTGTTAATGAGTTAACTATGTGAGCCATGGGAAGAGAGAGAGGAGGAAATGTTCATTGCCATTGCTCCTGGGACTCTTCATGTTCTAGGATTTGGTTCAGGATAATTGCATGGCTGTGCTGATAAATCTCAAAGCCCTTCCTGCCATGACAGTCTCACCTGAGATGGTGGTATCTGCCTGAGGCCTTCAGTCAGGTGCCTGACATCCTGCTGTTCCCTGCTGATCCCAGCAGCCTCTCCCCAGACACACAGGTGTTGTGCCCTTGTGTTCACTCCTGTGCTTTCAGGGCCACCTCCATTCTGCTCCCCTGGGGCTGGTGCTTTCCACTGTGTTGCTGTTGCTGCACGTTGGTCTGTTGGCCAGTGAAACATCCAGGAGCAAGCAGCTCTCAGGCACACGTTCTGCTTGCTGGGATGTGCTGCACAGTCCCTGCCTGTTCCAAACACCAAGTGCCATTTGGTTTTGTTTTGTTCATCTCAGAGGAAAATCAGTGTTTGACCATCTGATGCCTCGGTTGATTCTTCTCGTTCAGCATTTGTGGATTTCACACATTTGCAGTTGTGGTCCTGACTGCTGCTTGCAGCTGCACAAGGACAACCGATGTGAACCTTTTCCTAAGTAAAATGCATTGTGTGGAGGCCTTAGCCATGTTATTGTCCCAATTCATTCTACTGAGAAAGTTAATTGAATTTGGGCAGTTAAACAATTTTGTAGATGCTACAAAATCTAAACGGTAACAAACATTATCAAGTGTATAGGAGTTGGCATTAGTTCCTTTCCTCCTTCCCTAGGAAGGAAGAAACTAGGAAGGCTGCTTTTCTAAAACCCTCTAGCAAGTGGCTGTTCCATACTAGAACTTCTCAGTGTTCAAAATTTGTATTGACATCTCCATAAAATATTTTCTCTGAATTTTCATTTCACTCAAACATGACTCCTTTAAATTCTCATTGCAATCTAGATGGAAATCAATGTGGAAATGACAGAATTTCTCTGCCAGTCCAAATTCAGGTATTTGCCTAAGTGTAATTAGACTGAATTCTGGTGCCAAGTTACACAGGCCTATGCAGAAAAACAAAATATTCATATTGATTAATCCTATGCAGTATTGAGAAAAATAAACCTAAGGTTAAATCACATAATGGGATATATCATGTTTACAAAACTGTAGTGTTAAATCATGGTTTATTGTTTTCCTATTAAAATGTCATTGATGAATACCTGAAAGAAAATACACAAAGCAATGAGTCAAATTAAGGAAGTTAAATAAAATTTTTGAATATTTTTCTGACAAGAATTTTTTAAGATTCAGAGGTAAAAAATCATGTGATACAAGAAGTTGGTGCAACTGCTTTTTGCTGTTTAGTCAGGATATTTGATTAACTCTACCCACTAATTCCTAGATCCTAGATCCTGGTTCAAATAAAATAGCTTTTTACAGATCTTGATATCTGATTTACTGGGGTATTTAGCCATGAGCATAAGCACAAGAACTGCAATGATCTGTGACAGCATTCATTTGCCTAAAGGATCTGCCTTAAATGGGAATGTACAATTTGCAAAAAAAGATTGCATGAACATGGATAGTGAAGTAAGCTTTGAAAACTTGACAACATCAGAGAACTAGTGATAAACTTTACTCAGAAATTAGTAAAAAATGTGTTTTTTTCTAAAATTATAAGAGCATATTTGTTTGTGCCTCACCTCTGCCTGATGAGTTCTGAGGTGCAGCATGGGGAACCATATTAGATCAGCTCCAGACACAGCTGAATCTCTCAGATCGTCACACCTCACCCCCTCCACTCCTCTGACTCAGTGAGCTGCGGAAGGAGCTGTTCCAACCTGACTTGTTTTCCTTTGGGAACCATTCCAGATTTTTGAATCCAATGGCTATGTTTGGCAAAGGACATGTGCTCTGTGTCGTGCCATGGTTTCTGTGGCATGGGCCAGCCTCAGGATCCATCTCCTTTTACTGCTCTGTTTTGGCGTATTCAGCTGTGAAAAGTAGTTCTGTGCATATGTTTGGATGTACAGGCATGTGAGCAGATGATTCATCTTGCTCACTGGGAAGGCAGGTGTGAAAAATCTGAAGAAAAAGACTGCTTTTATACAAAATTCAATACTAATTTCATAGAAAATCACTAACGAGCTGATGAAATGAGGAAGATCACTTAATGCTTCCTAATTAGATTGATGGCATTTACCCAGTGCCCTTAATTCATTGTGCACTAAGGAGAAATGGCTAAGGTTTTCATTTGAAGGCTTTTTTTATTCCTAGTGCTTAATTTCAAGGTTGTCATCTGTGCAGTGTAATTTCCTTTTGTTTCTTTGCATTAGCAGTTCAGTGTAAATAACTTGGCTGGTTAAAAACCAAAGCACAAGGCAGACTCCAGTGTTATTATGGTAAAGATCTATGGGCAGAAATGTTATTAAGGAAGCAGGGAAAGAGGAAAACACCATCATATAAGAATTGCAGTGTTGTTCCAAAAACAAGGGAAGGAGGGTGATGGCATCCAAAAGTGACAAGTAGGATTTGATAATACATAATTGCTGGAAACAGACATTACAAGAAATGAAAAAAAAATCTAAAAGACCCAAAGTAAATGCTCCTGGATCTGAACCCTGACTTTCCCCACTGTACAGCTGCTTATGGCCTCTGTTCTAATTCCCAGCCATCTACAACAAAAGATGAAATTACCACAATAGCTTTCTTTACAGACTGATTAAATGGAGCAGGAAAATAGACAACAGAACTGGTAATAGATTATAATTAGAAACTTGTTTCAATGTAATAATCTACAGCATAATTTGTGGCATAAATCTTATTTCAGGAAAGCACTTAAGCATACATTTAAGTCTATCTTTATTGATAAAAGGCATTTAAACATATGTTTCAGTTGAAATGTGGGCTTAAAGTCAAATTAAATATAATATTGAAATATATATGAAAAGTTACAATGATTTTTTTACGCAGGTTTTCCCAAGTGAGGATAACTTTAAGAGCTTTTTATTTTGTTTTGAATTAACATTGATTTCCAGCACAAGAATCCTGCACAAGACAGTTATCCAAGGTATTTCGTTTCCATTTTTCTGGGAAGCCCTTTGGATAGACCAGGTATTTTAATCCCTTGCTTTCAGTGTTGAAGCATTTTATAATCCTTTTTTAAAAAAAAGAGCAGCTTCTTTGCTCCTTGCTGATCTGGGTACACAGAAGTCATATATTAGCAGGCTGAAAATAACAGGAAATAAACTTTGCAGAAGTTTCATGATAGTGTATTTCAGAACAAGTAATTTTCACCTCTGTGCAAACTGGTAAATCCTCTGGTTTTCTGTTGAATCTTTGATTTCTACACATCTTCACTTTAATTGGTCATGAGTTTTCACTATACCTGTTATTGACAATTTCTGATTTTAGACAGGCATTGTGAGGTGTCAAGTTAGGGGAAAAAAGGGTTTGCTATTATTTGGCAGATGTCTTGCTCTGAAAGGGTAGAAGGAAACCTAAGACATGTACGATATTGAGAAGTCGGTGCCAAAGACACTGAGAATGGCTACTTTGTGGCCATATCCCTGGAGGAAACACCCTGTTTCTAGTTTCAGAGCAGCCTATACAGATAAACCTTTGCACAGCACACTGCCAGTAGCAGTTTATGCTTACAAGTCCCTGTCAGTGAGCTCCAAGTGCATGTCTTCTCCATGGCTACTTATCCCCACAAACAAGGGATGTTGCAGTGCTCACCTTACCCCTCCTTCTATCAGACCTTTCTCCTGTAACTATATTTCCTCAAGTTTTCTCTCCTGTAAAAACCTTTTAGAAAACAATTGCTTAAATGAATAAGGCACCTAGTAATCAAAAACATGCCCCAATCAGAGCTGTTTTTCTTTCAAGAGACTGATAATTTATTTTCTTTTCAAATCACATCAGAGGAAAAGTCATGAAGTATATTCTCTTAGGCCACTATAACTTACAATAATTTGTATATCATTCCCTGGAAGAAGGGATATTTCTGTGTCTTGACAAATTATTCTGTCTAATTCACTCATCTGTCTCATAGATTCATCCACTCAGATTCCACTTCTCTCATTCCCCAAGTAAAAATGAGAGAGGAACAACCTCTGAGGAGAACAAGAAATTGAAATGAATTAGTCAATCTAGCATAAAATAAAATTAATATTATGAATATTGATTACTTTAATTTGCAGTAAATACCCTGCTTGTAAATAAAGACACTGTTTACTGATTAGAAATGTGTGGAAATATTGCTTTTATATAGAAGAGCTGAATGAGGCCATCAATTTTTTAAGTGTAAAGGTGCTTTTGATGTCATTTTCTTTCTTTACCATTTACACTTGGAAGTGTAGAATTCTTTTTGCGCATCTGATATGATTTGTGGATCTCTTTTTCTTGTATTTTTCTTGATTTTTCCTCCTCTTTGTATTATTTTCCACTTGAAATTTTGGGAAAACTAACTAAAAAAATGGTAAGAACTAAACCAGTAGTGCTTCCTTTACAAACAGTTATAGAGGAGAATGGGCTGATCATCCAAAATGTTACTTTGAAGTGTTTCTTTAGTAATCTATTATCCAGTAGGTTTCACGACAAAATAATTAAGATCTTGCATACAGCACTCCAACATTTCCTCATTCATTTTAATTGAGCTCTTGATGATTTTTGTGCTACATTTTGGAAAAAAACCAGTTCTTTAACCAAAAGCAGGGCTGTTATTGTACACGTGTAAATCCTACATACTCACATATTTAGGTGTCTTCAAGAAATGTGTTTATTGTTCTAAATTTGGTTCAGCTTGTAGACTTCTCTCCTGAGCATAAATAGAGGTACAGAATTAGGGAGAAGTAAACAAATTCTAATTTTTATTCATAAATATTATTCATTTTGCTCTCTAAGAGCAAGCAGTGTGAAGGACATGTTCAGAGAACAAAACATTCCTGTTAGATACTGATCTAAAAGACCTAACAGAACATGTTTTGTTTTGGTTTTACAGTTATAAATAATTTAACTTGTTTTAATTATTCTCAGGAAATAATTTCAAAGTCTCTACTATGAAGATAGCACACACGGGACTTTAGTTTTTTTAAACATCAAACAGATTTAAAGAGATACTTCAAAAGTCTTCTATTCGGCAGCAATCAATGTAATGTGAACTAAATAGTTCAACTGTGCTCCTGTGAACATAAAAGCAGAAGGTTTGTAAAGCTGTCTCACAGCAGCAGGTAAACATCAAAACAATATAGAAATTTAAAAATAAAAATAATTATGAAAAGTGATCAGCACTTTATCAGATACCAAAAATATTTCAAAGGGTTTTTTTTAAAAAAACATTTGCATCCTTACAAACTCTTGTGTCTGTGTGCATATAAGGTAAAGAACAGGAACACTGAAAATGCAACCTATGTATACTTTATGGCTGGTAGAATTTAGCCTTGCTAAATCAGAGCAAGTTACACCATTTATTTCAACCGTAGCAAGCTTAGGTACTATTGAATTTGAGATTTACGTCTTTCATAAAATTCAGATTTTAATAACTTTAATTCCCTGATGGCTGCAGAGTTGCTAAGAAAGCAGCATTTGACTTTATGTTATGAACTGCCTGAGGATCAGCCACTGAGCCTGAGGGATTCTGAGTTGAGAATGTGGGAGCTGCCTTCCTTGTCCTGTCTTGTGTCACATCACTGACCTCATCTACAGTGAGTCCCACATTTCAGGAGTAAATGTTTTCTTGCCAGCTTACCAACAAAAAAAGAACTTTGCAAAATGCTAATTTTAATAATGAATGCCTTTAGCCACTATTGAAATTTCAATTTCTATTTGGAAAAAGAGGCTTCCACTCCAAGTGCTTTGTATATTGCTTGGTATACACATATAGAAAGGCTCTAATCTGCTGTCTAGAGGCTGAAGAGTTCATCTTGTCCTTGCACTTGCCTCTGTTGGGCTTGTTCAAGTTTCTATAAATAATGCTGCATTCTGAATAAAAGGGAAAGAATTTGAGGGCCCTGTGGTTAGGAATCTTGCCTGACATGTAGGTGGCAGATGAAGGTTCACATCATTGCTCTAATGGGAATGGAATTGCTTATAGAGCCTGGAACAGCTCCAAGATAAATGAGGTGGTCTGTGATTAGAGCAGTTATCTGGAATGTGGAAGGTGCAGATTAAGCTGTCAGTGTGAGGGACTCGTTTCTTCCTCCAAGCCACAGGACTGCTGATGTTCTGGGATGGGCATCAACCTCTTGCTCGTGCCTCTTCATTTCAAAATGGAGAAGGTTTCTGCAATAACTTTTTTTTTAGCTAGTATTCCCCTCCCATGCCTCATACTATGCCTGCTCTCTCTGTGCCTTTGTAATCCTTGGTCTGTCTGAAATACGTGAGACGAGGCCTATATTGGGATCAGATCAGCCATCTGTAATCACACAACTAGAAGAAAAACTTATTGCAAACTAGAGTGACATTATATAACTCTCATGCTCTGCTTGAGATGCTGTATGATTAATTTTCTTTCTGGACTGTAATAATTTGGCAGACACCTCTAACACTGTAATCACTTCAAAACATCATGCTGTATTAGCTAAAACTTACAGCAATCAACTCAAAGTAGTGAATGGTCAGAAATCAAGAAAATGGAATTCAGGAGGTGGTTCTGTGTTTCAGAAAGTAACATCATTAGAAGTCAAAACATCAGGGAAGTGCACTGTGTAAAGATGATGTTCCCACGATCTGTCCAGAAGTGTTCCCATCCTGTTTCTATTGACTCTTATCATTGAGGTTTCACCACTTCTCAGGGTTCATGTTTGCAGTTTCAGTTTCTTATACAATCATAAATGGTCCTAAGAGCCCAAGGTAGAGTTTGTTTGCTGTCCAAATGTGTCACTGGGCCATTTGGATTCAGAACAAAGCAGAATCCTCAGTGTTTCTTTTCCGTATCAATCTTCTAAAGTGGCTAAAAGCAGTGAATTGAAACACTTCCAACTGTATAACTAAAGTACACACACACACATTCTTCCTGTCAGTAAGTATGAAATTGTTATCTGAAACCAGAAGGTGGCTCTGCAAGCAAGCTGGGCAAGCTGAAACCATAGAGATGCAGTATGCAAAATTTCTTCTTGATCCTTTCAGGTCCCTTCTTCCTCAGTGGAAACACTCCAGTTGCAGTAAGCAATGTAAGTGGTTTTACAATACCTCTTCTTTTTGTTTTTCCCCCCATGGCAAAGACTAACTTCCACCAAAGTCCTCTTCTTTTTTATTAAGATAGGGCACAAAGACAGCAAAACAATCTCATGGCTTTAACTGGCTTCTGCTGAAGTCAGTTGTTATCTCTCTGCTGATTTCAGTGGGAACTGGTTAAATCTAAATATAAGGTGCATGGAAGATCCTTCCCTTACTTGCCTGTGGGCGGTGTGAATGGCAGGTTCCTACTCACGTCAGTCTGTTGAGAGCTGATTTTATTTTTCATGTTTTTTATAAAGCCATCAAGGGCTGGTCTTTGACGTTACACAGGGATGCTGCTCAGAAATGGTGCTGAAGATGACATGGCATTATTTTCTTGTCCAGAATAGCACACTTGGCTGATGTTGTTTTAGTATGGAGAATTTATATACAGCGTGTGTCTTGTATCCATCTTTGCCCTTTTTTAAGTTACCAGCAGCTGTAACACTGTTTCAAAAGAAGATATGGGGTAACTTCTAACATTCCTGACATAAAACTGGGAACAAAGCCACCATTTGGAAAAGCAAGCATTTTTTCCTAAACACAGATGTTAATTATCAAGAAGGTCAGTGAAGCCAATGAAGTAACTCCATTGTGAGCCTCAGGTTAAATCAAAACAAGGTCTACGATATCTTTTCTTGGTATTTCATTTGAAATACTACTGTAAAAAATAAGGGGAAATTATAGGTGTTGCCTACTTTATGGGAGTTTTAACTTGTGGAAACCACCTGGTTATTGTGTGTATTCTTCTGCTGTGCTAACTGCTTTAAAATTTTAAACTACCAGTTATGGGGAGCTGCTGAGGGCTTCTGTTTCTGTAGAGGGCTGTACATGCAGGAGTAAAAACCCTCAGCAGTTGCTCGAGTTTACATTAATGTTGTAAGCAACACTCAGCTAGTTTGGTCCATGGCCCATTTTTAAATTTTGTTGTGTAGGCCTAGTTAAACACTGTTGCTCTAGTTTTCTGCTGGTTGAAATCCATTTCAGTGTCGTTTTTGTGGAGTTACAATGTAATGAAGTAATGCAGCAGTAAATGAAGTCAATTAGCTGTTACACAGGTGGAGCCTCAGACAATTTTTTTTTTTTTTTTNGAAATAGAATTTATCCTGACATGCTTGTCCTAAAGGATGGGTAGAACTTCCAGGATATCAAACTGCTTCCTTGTAATTTATTCATTTCATTACAAACCTGCAGCCCTCCAGGGGCTGTGACATAATGTAATAATGTTCCTAGATTTTCATTTGGCTCTTTGGTTTACCTGGCAGACAGAGGGGCAAAAACCCCCACATGTAACTGGAAAAATCCCCTTGGACTATGCATATGTGACTTCTAAAATGCACAGGTTATTTCTGCTAACAGTGGCATGAACTTGTGTTGGAAATGTTCCCTTCTGATTTGGCTTTCTCTGGTGAAATGAGATGTTTTAGTGTTTCATTTCTGAATTTGCCTCCTGTAATTGTTTTCTCCCCATACAAACATATCTCAGATCTCAGTATCAACTCCTTTCACAAAAGATGGATGTGATAATTCTTCCATGAAGCTGTGGATTGCTTTTGCTCTCACAGAAGTTGTGGAAACATAGATAGGCTCT
The DNA here is from genome assembly GCA_013400775.1 of Chaetops frenatus. Lineage (NCBI taxonomy): Eukaryota > Metazoa > Chordata > Aves > Passeriformes > Picathartidae > Chaetops > Chaetops frenatus. The sequence continues at coordinate 122,286 of VZTR01024482.1, forward strand.
ACAAAAGTTATAATTTATTTTTAATTCTGGACTAGATGCAGATGAATAGGTGCTTTCCAATCACCAAAAATGGCACTGAATTTAAGTCTCTGGTACTGTTAGGCCAGTGCTTTTAAAAACCCCTGAAGGTTAAACCTCCTTCCATTCAAACTTAATGCTGAGACCATGATGTTTCTTCATTTGCACTTCCTCAAGTGTCACTGAAAAGCTCATATTAATGGAATTAATTATTGTGTCAGTCTTTTACTAGAGGAAAGCAGGAGCTGACTCACCTATTATATTTTATCCACTAATACTTACATAGACTAATCACTCATAGATAGAGTAATTGCTGCAGATTTCTGTCCACTAAAATGTGCATCAACAATTCAGCCTTTTCCTTGTTGCATGTTTTGGATGGTGTTGCAATCAGACTTCCTCCTGTAGGATTCTGCCATTAACTTCTACTGAATATCACTGTATTTCATAATATGAAATCAAACTGTAGGCATTGAGAAAATTTGTTTTCTGTTCCCCCCTTTTCCCTTTTTAGTTTATATTATTTTTTGTTTCTGGTGACAGAAAAGAAAATCACTGTTGATAAAATTAGAAAGGCACAGCGGGGATCAGTTCCCCACTTCATGTCAAAGTTCCTGTGGTACAGGTCTAGCAAATTCAGTGGATTTGGCTGTAATCTGCAATAAAGACACTTACATCACTTGCTTTGCAAAGGTACAGAATATGGATGAATGGACATGAGATAAGCTTCAGCCAGTCAGAATACAGAAACACGCCATGTTAGCCTCTCAAAAACTCCCTCAAATTATCACTGATTGCAATCAACACTTTCAGTCTGATCCACAGAGAACAACAGCCTTACAGAACACATTGTTTTCTTCCTCTAAAAGGACAAAGTTAATGTTTGGTCAAGGAGGAGCACAAGTAAGGTATTACACCTGCTGCTAGCATCAAATGTGATATCTTAAACCTCATGAGGTACTAAGTAAGTTTTTTACTCAGACTGTGGGTAAGCAGTTTGTAAAGGTTCTTTTCATCTTTAATGAAGAAAAGTGTGTATGTAAAGCTGAGAAAATTGCGAAAACCCCAGACATTATAGGTGCTGAACACCTTAAATTCAGAGCAATATGGACTCTACTGCTCACTGCAAAAGCTGGGGTTTTGTAAACAAAATATACCATAGATATTTGTACAGAAACTGCTAATACTTGTTCTCTTTTTGAAACACCTGCTCAGAATATCAGGTGTCTTGTAACTTGTTTCAAGAACAGCACTTGCTGTTTTCCTCCCTCTTTTTGCAGCTTTATAGACTATTTGGAAGCACTCAGGTTCTGAAGTTGTTGTCATTACTAGGAAATCATTCTGGAACTTTGCCATCTGCATGGGAACTGCCCTACATGTGTTAGGGATTTTGATACAACACCAATGTTTGACAGCATTGTTAATTTGAGATATTAATTTAACATATCAGTGCTTTACACTGGAGTTTACATGCTTATCTTTCAGTTATAATCGTGAGTAAACTTTGATGCTGAATAATGACTTGCTAAAGCATGAGCTCACCCAGTGAACACCTACCACAGGATGAATTGGCATGGACTAAGGGAACACACAGTCTTGTGTTAACAAACAGGATTTGAAAGCACTGACTTACTTAGCTCATGCAGTATAATGTTTGTGTGGGTCTAGCTGAGCTCTTTTAAGAAAAATCAATAGAATATTTCTCAGTTATATAAATGTTGTGAGCAGAATTCACCCTGCTCAGGCAGACCCCCCTGAAATCAGCAGCTGGGATCACTTAAGCCAGAAGTTCTGTTTTCCTAGCAAAACGCTGAGAGAAGGATTTGAGGCAGGACCAAACACAGGGTGCAATCCTGTAGAGCACGCTCTGGTGTGCCGAGGAGCACCTGGTGCTGGGTCTGGTGAGCAGGTGACCAGGCAGTGCCCAAATCCTCATGGTGTGACAGAGGAGGGGCTCAGGTGAGTGTCCTCCATGTTTGATACAGATCAGTTGTCCTTCTCACAATCCCCAGAGAAAAGTCAGACCTAATGGACTGGCACAGAGACAGATGCTGTCCTTTGGAATATGCATTGTCCACAGGTGTGGGAGGTGTAGGGCCTGGGCTACCTCCATAGCACTGAGCCAGGCAAATGAACTGCAACAGCCCAAAAAGGATCAACTTTCCAGGGGCAGGGAGAGCCTGGAAACTACAGCCACCAGGATTTTCCTGTAGCAAAACCATGATGCTTTTACACAGTACTGCAAAAAAGCTGCATTGATCTCAAAATTCCAAATGCTTATTTTATCCCTGTCTTTCTGAATGAAATTGCAAATAATGTGCAGTGTAGTGGAAATGTGAAATATTACCCTATTTGAAAGTGTATTAATCTCCCCAGAACTTTTTAGTGTATGTGTTATTAATGCCAGGGTAGAGCAGAGGCTTTGTCCTGGTATAGGGGTGGAGGCGAGGCAAAAACACAGCAGTATTTACAAGTAGATTCTGCAAACTCCAGTTCAAAAGAGATGACATCTTCTGTAATTGCAGATGAGTATTTTCTTATTTGTTTTCTGCCAGAAATATATTAGATTATACTCACTGCCCTTAGCTAGTCCGTAAGCCTTTTCTCTTACTGGCCGGAGTCCCATTCCCAGCAATCCTTTAAATTTCTCATTTTTCATGCAACTACCTTGATTATCTATGCTGTTAGTGTGCTCAGTAGCTTTTTGTTGGTAGAATGGATCCCAAGGGTATCATTCTTTTTATTACATTTCACCGCCGTGTGGAGAGAATAGTCCTTCCTCTTTGGAGGTCAGAGAGAAATGATCTATTTACTTCCTTCTAAATGGAGGATAATTCTGTTCTTGCTTGGCACTGAAACTTTTCTATCAGACACCTTCCTGGAGACAATATTATAAAAGCCAGATTTTCAGCAGATTTGAACACTTTCTGCAGTTCCCTATTGAAATATTGAATTAGACCTGAAATTATTTTCTTCTGCACTAGTGTCATTTTAAGAGAGCTTTATGCCAGGGCCTTTGATGCCAAATTTCATCTCGGGGTGAATTCTTACATGTAGACTCTCAAAAGCATCCTTTACAATAGACGTGCTAACTGGCCCTTGGTTCCAGTAGTGCTGCTGGCAGGCACAGTTAAAAAGCAGGCTCGATGGGTATAAGACCATAAGCACAAGCTCTTTTTAAAATACAAACCTTGGAGCTCTTCTGTAATTTCTACTCCCCCAAAGCTGCATTCTGCTCCTGCCAAACCTGTGCGTTAAGGGGATGAGTGCACCTCTTATTGGGAAGCGTGAATGGGATGAGGAGTGGATTGTGCTGATTTAGGCACAGGCATACATTTCTGTATGCTGCAGCTGATACACTGAAATGTCTTGGTGAGCTGGGGATTGGGAATGGATGAATACAACTGCCTAATTGAGACTTTGGTTTTTAAAATCACTTTGAAAATACTTGTGAGTCCCTCCTTTTGCCTCCTCTGAGCCTTGGTGCTTTTAAATGGTAACCAGTTTTGACTCGATACAATCTCACTGGAATCAGTGGAGAATTTTAATTAAATACAGTAAGTGTTTAAAACAGGATCCAAATGCTTAGAATTGGGAAAAGAGATTAGGCAACCTTGTGTAGGTTTCAAATGAGTTTTCATTCCAGAAATGCACAAAACCTCTGAAACTGTGGGTGTTCTGCTGAAAGATTTACAAATGGCACCAGATGACCTCGGTGACCAATCTCACATAATGAAGAGCTCATTTGGAACAGTGAGCAATAAAGGCAATAGCTGATCAAATCAATAGTTCCTGAGCTTCCTGTGACCTAGGGCAGATTTGAATAAACCTCCTAGTCAAGAAATTATCTTCTATTTAAAAAAAAAGGGGGTTCTTTATTAAAAATTTATAGTTCATGAAAAAGTGTGACTTTTCAAAGTATATGCTGTTTGTTTCTTTTCATTTTTCCTGGTATGAGATAGCAAAAATCAAAAAAGCTTTTACTTTTTCACCTACAACAGACTGTTCAAGTGTTATTTCCCCTATCCTGGTAGGTATGTGCACGTAAAGTTTAAGAGAAAATTTTAGAAATTTGATACCAAATTTTCAGATCCAGCAAGTAGAAACAAACTAAATAAATAATGTATAAAGGAATTGTAGCACATTTATCATGGGATTGTGAGGCAGGTTAATCTATAATATGAGAGATGGGTCTGTTGTCCAGTTCCAGTAAAGCCAAAATAACTGCCCTTGCTTACAGTAACTGGTAAGGAGAGGGATATAAATGTTAGGATTCATCAGGGTGATGTACGGTGGAGCTGTGCAGCAGCTCCTGGGGCTGCAGCCTTATCTCTGCTGCCTACGTTCTGTGCCTCAAAAATTATGCTCAATGCTAATTCTACTTCCACAGAGAAGAGAAATAGAATGCTATAGCTAAGTAATAGCAATAATATTTATGAACTCATTTTCTTTCCAATGTGTCATGTTAATAATGACCGTTTTTCTTTCATTTAATATTTAAAACCCACAAAAAAGTATGAGTAGAATTCACACCTATTAAAAATGTCTTTGAGCTGTACCCAAAAATAGTCATCAGTGTTACTACATTGTTTTCTTCCGTTGAAAATCTACAGATTTGAAACCTAGCAAGGTAAATGTAGAACTCTTTAAGAGTGACCAGAAAGTCCTAAAAGGAGACGTGGTCATGGAGAGAGGGGGCCATGTTCACATTTCATATCAGTATCACAAAATTCTGCTGTTTATCTGCTGATTACAGTGCCTGTGTTAGTGTACCTAACCCTAAAATGAAAGCAAAATGACCCAATGTTGTAAAACTTTGTTATAAGAAATGCAAATGTATTTTTTACTTCAAAACCAGTGCTTTTACAGCTTTTTTTTCCTACAAAAAGAGTGAACAAAAATCTCTCTTAGGTGGGTCATTGTTATCTGATCTTTCCACTATGGTTTTAACACCTAGTAGCTAGAGAAACAAAACAGGAAACTTCACTTTGCAAGCATACTCATCTTTCAAACTTAGTATTTTTCCTCATATGTAAGAACTTTCTGATATTTGACAGCAAAAAGGGAGCAGCCAACAGCTCAGAGTTAGAGAAACTTAGGGAGAATTAATGGATTCTGTTATACCATAATGATTCATTATCAAATTGCAAAAATGTCTTCTTCAATGCAATATTCAAATACAGGGACTGAAATTCTTTGAAAAAAGGAATGAGGCCATGACAGTAAGATCTGGTATGAAAAATGAAGGGTATATTTATAGATATTTGACACTATAGCAGAAAATAAAGGTCTTTTAAAATCATTTGAGCCATAGAAAGTCAGATTTAACTATGTCAATATTAGGAACACGCAGAAAATGCTTATTGTTAGCAGAATGCATGACATCTCAGGATCCACAGAAATTAAAAAATGTGTGGAAAAAAAATCATAGAAAAAATGTGTAAGAATGTGTAATTTGACTGATCCATGAGGGTTGTTATATTAACAGCTGCTATTAAGTACAGCAACGCTCAGAGCTAATTTTAGTTGTTGTTAGTGCTGAATATTGACAATCATTGTGCATGTTTTTCTGAAGTGTTGAAGGGAATCAAACCCCTGTCTTCCAAGGTACCAAACCAGCACATAGAAAATTCGCAGCCCTGTGTGGATGTCAATAATTATATCTATTTTAACAAAGATCCTAACCCCAAAGTTGAGCTAATGCAGTATTTATAATTACTTGGAAGTGTTTCACAGCTAGATTTCACCTTTTGTAGTGTCAGGTTGCACCTCTGAGTGGAGAGTTTGTTCATTTACTGCTGTCATCAGGGCTGAGTGGTGAAAGGTCTTGTGGAGGTTGAAGAGCTCAGTGCTCATCAAGAGCCCACCTCGTACCTGTTTATTGGAGCATGAGACTGTGTTAGGAAAATACCTAAATATGTCACTTCACTGGCACTGCTTGCCAAATTAACTGATAGGGGGACCAAAATAAGGAAAACTGAGCTTTCCATGGAGAAAATAACTAGGAATACACAGTAAGGACTACAGTAATACCACTGATTTGCAAGAATGCTACCCTCTGCAAAAGGCCAACAGTCAGCTTGGATGGGAGACTTCTCCATCCCATGTTTGATTAGTACCTGCAAGTAACAGTGTGACCTTGGTTCCTACCACCACACTTCAAAGAAGTTAGCCTCCCTCTTGTTTGAAGTATTGGATGGCTTCTTTCTGCCCATGGAAATCCTAGAAAATTTATTAGAGGTTGAAGCCAAAAGCAGTGATTACAAACCTAAGAGTAAATAATAATTCTGAAAGTGAACTTCCTTTGGAAATTTGCATATCCTTTCATTTTATGACTTGTTCCATCAAATGCTGATCTCACTGGAACAGAACTTGACTTTTGCTCTGCTCTGTGGCAGGATACACTGAAGCTCTTTTCTTATTGTGAGTAATTAATGAAAGAGTAGATATGTTGAAATCTCAATTATTAAATAGTTATACTTCAGTCTTAACCAGAAAAGTCAACTCAGTTATTTATCTGAATCTAACAGAGTTGACTTCATATGTTGGATCTCAAACAATGTTAAAACAACTGAGAGAATGCATTCATGCAAACGAAGGGAGCAGTTATTGTAGTTTAATTGTCTTCAAGAGTAGCAATAATCATCTGAAATTCAAATATGGTGCTTATGTTTTGGCCTTTTGGGGAAAGGCACATTTTAGCAGTCACAGAAGTAATTGTCTGGTTTTGATGCTGCATAAATGCTAAATATTTTTCACTGATAATGTATTCCTGATCTTTGAATGCTGGACTTCAGCCTATAATTGTTGACTGATAATTGTTTTCAATCCTAACAGGTCAAAATGCTTATGTATATTTCAAGAGTAACTGCTGAAAAAAAAAAAAAAAAAAGGAACTGCTTTTATCTTTGAATGAGTTGGGTTTATTTTGCAAAGGAAGAACATTACACAGTAACTACTCATTTGAGAAGTAATTAACCTTCTTAAGCTATTTGCATTATTAATGTACTAGTTATCATAATGTCCTAATGTATCTGCATTTCCATTAATGTTTTCTTCACTAAACAAATAAAAGTGGATCAAGTAAAGAGATGACATTTGTTTAATTGTTCATCAGAATTCTCTTCTTCCCCTAATCCACAGCCCTGGTAGTTTAAATAGAAGTCTGTAAATGGATACCATTTCATGATAGGTTTTGAACCTAATTATCAAATGTCATAGTGTTATTTATTTAAAAGGCTTTTCAAGATAACTGTACAAGGGGAAAGATCTGTTTTCTTCCTTTTAAAGTGCTTAAAATATTCTATTAAGTTCTTCTAATTTGTTTAGCACTTTAACAAATGCCCTCAATCAAGTTTAATTTTAAAATCCTATAAAATGTTTCCTGTAAATGTAGTTTTGGAAAACTGTTTACTGCTACTGCTTCTTCCCTTTATGAAAAGGTCTCCTGAACTGAGATCAGTATAACTATGCTTGCTCTGAAAACTTGGCATGGTTTGCAAGTATGGGAAAAAGATATGTTGCCACAAAAAAGAAATCCCAACACATGACCAAAGCAGTCCATGTAATTAAATAAGTTTCTCTTTAATTAAAAGGCACCGGGTAAATACAAAATTTCAGCTCTGTGCAAAACGTGTGTATACTTTGGTGAGGGAAGAAACTCAGTATATTAGCAGGTGTAATTGCCTTAACCTGGGTCTCCTCCAGCTGTGTGCTGTGTACGAGGAGGGAGAAAGAAGAGCCCAAAGCCCACGGAGGATGCAAACACAGTGGGGCTGCTGCATCAACACACCCGTGTGACAGGAGCAAGAAGGAGCTCTCCTTTACCTGCAACATTTCACAACAGATTAATTTCTCCAGCAAGAAATTAGATATTCAAGTGTCACTTGGGAAAAATTAGAAAAAATAGGAGGAAAAAAATCAGAATTTAAACGATATTCTCTATTCCTTCAAGTTTTGAGCAAATGCCACTCCCCAAAAGATTTAAACTAGAAGCTGATGTTCTGGTTGTCATGTTGGAATATTACCCTGTGGGGAAAAAGACAGCAGGTTTCTTCAATAACCTTAGCTACCCTTTACCTTTCAGCTTTAAACAGTTACATATTAAAGTGCTGAACTCCTCAGCAAGGGAAAGATGCTCTTTCCAACTCTTTCTCACATGAATCTACTTGTCAACTGATATTAGAAATATGCAAGTACTAAAACACTATTGAAAAGTACATGTTAAGCATGAATGCAGCAATTGTGGGTAGCAGTTTTAAATCTCTGAGGCTGTAAATGAACAAATCATTTGGGAGAGCATGTTATTTGAACTTTTAGTTATTGCTTAACAGGTTCTGCAAAGATTGGTGACTGCTTCCCTGCTTTCCTTCCCAAACTCCTCCAGTTGCCTTTTAGCTTCACACCTTCACCCTTTTTTGGATCACACTGGAATCAAAATTCTGTTACACCCTTAGGACTTCTGTTCTTGTAGTAATTTTAACCTTGACTATAACTTTGCAATTATCATCTAAAACTGCCATTAAACTATCCTGCCTAAGCTACAAATATCAAAAAGGTTTTTTAAATGATATTGCTAGATTTATAGGCAAGGCTTTAGTGTCTAGGGTTAAAAATAATTTATCCTAGTATCCTGAAAGGATCTAAGTTCCATTTGGCCAATTAATGGTGCATTCTCATTTGTAGGTTAGTATTGAAATTGTGTAGAGAAACAACAGCTCTAGACAACTTCCCCAGCAATTTGTGGAAGAAATCCTATTGTAGAAGAGAAGGCAATGGCTGGGGTATCCCAAAGCCTGCTGATATCAAGGGACTAACCAAAAATCTTGGTAGGGGGTAACTTCTGTTTGTCAGAGGGCACAAAAGAATTAGGTGTTCAAAGTAAGAGTGAATCAAGCAGCATTTCTGCCACAGCTCTGGATCCAGCTCCAAGCTCCCTGTGACAATTTGTCCAATTCTTTGTACAGCTCTGTAATTTAGATATCCACAGAGAAATGCAGAGATAGGAACTAAATCAGTGTATCTGAAACCATATTTCTGAGCATAGCACAATACTCCAAACCACTGGAACTTAGGCTTGTTAGACTTCCAATAGAGACCCATATGGAAAAAGACTGATGGACTTTTTTGCCTCCCATGATTTTACCCTTCCTCCTTTGAGTCATACTGGCAACATGTGATGGATGTGAATTTTTTTTTTATTCTCCCTCCAGTCACAACCACACCAATAAATGTTTGGCCCTAAATAATTGGTTTTTACTTTGATAGCAGTTGTCATAAGAATGAAAGGCTGGAATATTACATTAAAAGAGAGAAGTGAAGAATTGAAAGTGGCCTGAACTTTAAAAGCACACCAATAATATATAGTTTCTATGAAAACTATTCAGAGCTTTCCAACAACATTAATAAATTCTGACACCTCAGCTTAACTACACCATAAATGAAACTGCTACTTAATTCACTTTTATCACATCATTTCCTCCCCCTGAAATCAAATCATTTTCAGATTCATAACTGGCAAAATATTTATGTAACTTCTAAAATATCACTATTTGTACATAACCATTCTCTCAGAACTTACTAAAACTGAAGAAGTTCAAATTAATTTCACAATAGCTTTAGACAAACACTTTTAATTCAAAACCATCTTTAGATACTCTGTCTTTCAGAATCTCTTACAACAATAGTAACAGGGATAATATAAATGATGACTACCACTGAGGAATAAAACCAAACCATCTGTATTCCGTTGGATTATTTCTTCTGTCATGGACAATATAAAAATCTCTGGGATCTGAGGCACCTGTTGCTGATGGACAAATTGAGGTAGATTAGTTTTTGAAGTCATTAAATAGGAGGACAGTCAGAACACAACATCTTTTGGATTTACATTACCAGGCATGAAAAGAGCAGGACTGTTTCTGCACTGGAGCTTGTCATTATACCAGCAGTATCAAAGTTAGACTAGAAAGGCCCTGAAAGTTATACTAGAAGTGACCTGATGAAATCCTGATACTATCCTGATTCTTTAGGGATGAGTGCAGTTGTCAGTAAAGAACTTTCTTTTACTTTCTGTGCCTCAGAGTTTTTTCTTTTTTTGTACCCAAAGGACAAAGGGTTATTGGAGATACTTTACGTGTTATTTCCCACTTTTCTACCTAATTTTTTTCTGAATTAATTCCATGTCAGACTTACATTTTCACACATCTAAATAAATTTCATCCAAGGTAGCAGCAGGACAAAGAGGAAATAGTAATTCAGTTGAATCTCCAGCTGTGTACACAAAGATTCAAATGAAAAAGCATTGCTTTAGGAGCATTGCAAATGTTGGTTAGTCAAATTGAGATAAAAGATATGTGCTGTATTGTCTATCAATCTAATATTATTTAATCTAATCCAATTTAGGAATAGATACAATACTAAAGAATGAAAAGGATATCTGCATTGATCCTGACTCTCTAGGAAGCATCGATTTAGAAGACTATGTAACCTTCTGGCATCATACTTGGGGATAAAGGTCTGAACTGTTCCCTGTAAATCACTGTAGGTATGCTACTTTATGAGTTGCAATTGTTTGCTTAAAAACAGATGGTGCTCTGAGAATTCCAGAAGGTGTAATGTGAACGTAATAAATTTATTTTCTTTGTACAGATAAGCTAGGCCAGTTTATCTGAGCGGCACTCTTTGTATGCTGGTATTCCAGTTTCATGAGTGAGAACATCACATATTTGCTTTGGGGTTTGTCCTGATGTACTGTTTAGTGACAGAGGTGTTTGGGCTTTGCTTGATAATAATGAGGGTAGAAAATTCATATACAAAAGGGGTAAGGGTATAAAAGAACGGTTCCTTTTCTCTTTTTTTCTCCAGCAGGTCCATCTTTTTCAAGATCTCTATTTCATCCCATCCATAGGGAGATTGGTAGACTTAGCACGTTAATGTTCTAGGCCTTTGAAACTACTGTATCCCTGTCCATAGGAATAAACTGCTAACCTTCTCTGCCAGCACCTGTACCAACTGTACCAAAGGGGAGAGGATGTAGTAAGAAAAAAATGTTCTCCAGAGTTTGAATCACTTCAGATTAATTGTTGATACTGTTTTTCTTGGCCATCCTCAGAGGTTTTATTCAGTCCCTGAGAAAAAAAAAACCCTAACCTCCCCTCCCCACTTTGCTAGTCTATGAATAATGTAATGTAATTTCAAAAAAGAAACCCCAGAGACAAAGCACAACACCTATTTTCTTGATATCATCTGGACATGAGCTGCTTTTGGGAATATACTTTGTACTGGAATTAAAGCTGTCATCTTTTAAATGTTTGCAGATCTTTCAGCATTGATGGATTGCTATAGTGTTTGCATATAATGCATATGAGATTACCAGATAATGCAAAGCATTTCCAATTCTAGGCTGATATCCCCACACCAATCCTCCACCTTTCTTGTCTTTCCTTCTATGGAGAGTAAAAATAAACAGAATGTACATAAAAGTATATAAAAAAAAGACAACTCAGATTTCCAGATGATGATTCAGAATGGAAGGGAATATTAACTTTTAAATCTCACATTTAAAATTAAATTATGGCATGCTAAAGCAATTTCATTTGGTAGGTCTTAGTACCTGTCATGCTTCGAAGATGGTAGGGTTTGTAGTAGTGGTCATGCTTCTGTGTGAAAAAGCAGAGCCAAAACTACATTGGTTTTTTACAATTCAGGCAGAATACATTTTAGTAAATATAAACAATCTAAGCTATTGGTTTCCTGTTTTCTTTTAGTCACCAGTTTCTGATCTGTCTGTTTTTTGTGACATTCAGCAGCATCCTACTGCCAAGAATAGCACCAATTTTTCTCAGCAATGTTTCTGTTGTTTTACTGCTCCACCATGATTTGCTTCCATATGACAAGAAATACTTTTAGGTCAGATTCAAAGCTGTGTCAGAGTGATCTTGTGCAAATCTGTATCTGATTTATAAATCAACACCTTAGGAAACCCGGTCTGGAAACCTGTTTTGATAGACAGCATTTCAAGGTAAGACAGATGTAAGCACATGCATCAGAAGATGAAAAGTAAAGAGCTGACTGGTCCTAATATCTTTCTTCTAAATGATCTTTTGCTCTCTACACTAGAGAGCAAAAGATCATTTAGATCTTTCTGCACTAAGTTGCTTGCAACTATAACAAGGATGTCTGGCAATTTCAGTTCTTATGCGACAGTGAACTGTTATCACATTACAAACTTGCCTTGATAGAAATGGCTCTTGTTGCAAGCCCTCGAGTGTGCTATATGTGTTTCTGACATGTTATAACACTGCTGCCCTCAGTAGCTGTGACAATCTGAGCATTTCAGGAGCTCATCTGATCAGAACCTTTGTTTTGAAGAGCATTTCAGTATCAGCAGTGTTGAAAATCACTCATCCTTGGCAGAGTGTGAGCATTGTACTAACAGCGTGTAAAACAGGCACAGCAAAGGCTCAAACCATTCTGAATAGAAGCACAGTCTGAATGTTGGAGCCTGGAGCATATCAGGAGTGAGGCACTTAAGAGAGGGTGGGCAAACAAACCTTCTGCTTGTGTTTGGTTTTCACCAGCTATTGGTCACGTGGATTTTTCAACTAGAAAGTATTTTCTGCTGAATCATGACTCCTGTCACAGTGTGTTAACTATCCAAATCTAGTAAACAAATACCACACCGAGAGGGGCTAGAAATAAATTTATAGTGCTTGTATTAGAGGAATTACTTTCATATATATAACAACCCTTATCTTTCAGCCAAACCAGGCTGCCACAGAAAGGAAGGAGGTCAAGGGCTTCTCTTTTTTTGGCTACATTTTTCTTATTCTTTTTGCTTTCTTTTGTCCTTTCGCTTCACCACAAATCAATATGGAATGAGATTGGTTTGCTGGACAGCAAGCTGGTGCCCAATGAAAATAAATTGAATGAATGTGGAAAGGAGAAACTGGAGTGAGATTTCTTACATGGTGAAACAATTCAACGGTGTTAACAGTGCTATTAGACCTCTTCAAAGTCACCATGGCTTTCAAAAGCCATCATGATACAGAGCAGAATACTTAAAAACAAATAATGTAAAAAACTGTTGTTGTTTTTTTTTCTTTGACTACATTAAACAAATGTTAGTGGTGGAACAGCAGTCATTGCATCCACCAACTACATGAAGAGAGTAGTCATATCCATGTGAAAATAAAATACCCACCCAGTCAGCCTGGAATACCCACAGGCCCACTTTGGAGCAACTGGTGCCATGTGCTCTGTATGCATGACTACTCTGCAATCAGGTTTCTTGGGTGCCATAATGATAACATATTAAAGATGTGTATCATAAAAGGATAAGGAGGTCTGTGATGTGCATTGTTTTGTGCCATATTCCCTAGCCCGGGGGATTAGCTGATGTAAACTGCTCAGCATCTCTATATTTTCCAGATGAGTCAGTAAAAATAAAACAGTAATGAGAGCAGCCAGTATGAAACTGAGAAACATGACTGAAGGCTGTGCTGACTTGCAAAATGAATGGTGCTGGTTTGCACTGTTAGAAACTCTTTGCTCTGTGGAATCTCTTTTTTCCATGACAAAGAAGTCCGTCATTCCTGAGTAACAACAGAGTCACACCTCCATAGCATTTCGGTACCATCATAGCACCCAGTTTCATTTCCACCCAATCTCAATCAATTTACTTCTCACTAAGCCATTTTGAAAGCTTCCTTAAACATACATTTTTCATTTTATTGTAAACCTATAATATTTTTTTAAATAATTCAAGTCTGGAGACTGGAAGATTTAGAAGTGACCCTCACAGGTGATGTTCTTCAAGTTGCTTGGAACTGATTACTGCATAAAGCAAGCTACTGAGATGGATGCCAAGTCCCAGTATCCCCAAAGATTAGTAGATGATCTGGGTCCCAAGTGCAAAATAGGCATTCAAATGTCATGTAAAGCATCAGATATTTCAAGTATGAAAAGACATAGCTGCTTCTCTAACAAAAAGAGTTTCCTATCTTATGAGCTGGAGATGATTTAAACAATTTAGAAGTGATTTATAAATCACTTGGGGTAATTTAAAGGGAATTCTCCACAGGTCTCCCACAGCTTTCTGAAATATATAAACAGTATTTAATCTATGGGGCCATTTGTAAAGAAAAAATAATTTCTTATGTTCAAAAACCAAAAAATTCATTTGTCCATTATGTATAAAACTCATTCTAATTTCACAGAACAATGGAAGTAAAATCAGAACAATATGCTCCTATTTACAATGGAATTTTTATAAATCCATTATTCCCTGCTAAGTCATATTTGATGGGATTTTTTAGCTGTTTCACCTGTACATTCAGAATGCAGTCTGGTCAGAATAGTGAGTGACTTTCTCCTAATTCAATAAGCTGTTCAACCACAGAGCATTGACAACTGCACTTGTGAAATCCAGTATGAATTGACTTGTGAAAGTCAATTAGAATTCAATATTTGGTTAAAGATTCTTATGCACACAACATCCAGACACCTTGTCAGTCAGATTGTCTCAACATGGATGTGTGTAGGTTTATCTTACCTGCAATTTGTTTATTTACCTTACTACAGAATGAGATCCCTACTAACTTATGGACAAATTAAATCCATTGTCCTTCAGCACTAGGGGTAGCTTATTCACCTCTCTGCTGCCATTTTTTGGCAGCCCTGATCTCCTGCTTGCAGGTAATTGTAGTACAATGTGCCATAAACCTATAGCAGCAGAAGTAGTATAAACTCATCTCAGTACTTCTGTTTCCCTTCTTACTGAGGAATGAAGAATTGATTCCTCTACCTCTCGTTGCAGTCTTTTGACATCAGCTACAGCTGCTCCTTATCACATCTTACGGGCACATAACAAGCATGGCATGGCTGGCACAGGTTCCAGCAGTGGAAACAAAAAGTGCACAGGGATTTTTGTTGTCTGCTAAGTAAATTACTGTGGCAGTCATGATGCGGATTACAAAAAAAAAAAAAAAAAAAAAAAAAAAAAAAAAAGATGGGATACTAGATTTCTGTAGATAAGAAAAACAAAAAACAAAACAAATAAACATAAAAAAAGATGAATTGGAACTTTTAGTCATCAAGAGACCGGAAAACTAAAAAACGCAATCAACACGACAAATCACTTCCAAGTACACCTTTGCAGAATTCCTGCCTGAGAAGCAGTGAGACTGTATGTTCTCAGGCTATTCAAGCCTTGTTTTATTCTCTGTACTGCCCTTTGAGCCACTGCTGTGTTTCCCTACTCCCCATTTCTCTGCTCCCAGATTTTCCCAGAAGTGTGGCAAAAGAAACTCAGCATGCCTTGAAGTCAACCCTGTTACTACACTTGTCACTTTTGCTTTTGTGCTTTGGAAAACAAACTGCAGCCCTTCCCACCACTTTGATAAATCATATCACCTGGAAATCCCTGAAGGCACTGCTCATGTGCGGAAGCAGCAAGGGCAGCCAAGGACAGCCCCACCCACCCTGGGCATCAGGAACTGATGGGCCACGTTTGGATCATATTACTCAGCATGGCTATAGAGGTATTCCCGAAAGAATACCACGGAAAAATGTTGCATAAATATACAGAAACTATCACCAGGATTATATAAACAATGCTTGTGAAACTCCATCAATCTTCCTCTGGAGTTCCCTTCGCCTTTGGAATATGACTAAGAGTCATGTCTGAAATGCTGAATTATGTATTTTAATAAAACGTAAATATGTAATCTCTACTTGCAGAAATATCATTTATGTCAAGACTGTGAAGAGGAGCTTTGGAAGCTGCCTGGACAACAGAGACCAACCCAAGCGTCTGCAGTAGGGTGTATTCCGTCTTTGCCCTGGCTGTGAGT
>VZTR01024515.1:14763-46060 GCA_013400775.1 Chaetops frenatus
AAACTGCTGATTCAAACCCCAGTCTCAAGAGCCTACAACCTGCTCATATTTCAGCCCACAAGGCCGACTGCTGTCCTGAGGATGTTGCCCATTTATTCATGGGGTACACTACAGAATCCAATATAAATATTTAACAGATATATTGCAAGACTGGTCACTCACGGATGTTATGTATCTCTTCTGCCAGCATAAAACTTAAGCAAGTTTAAGGAAAACAGATGGGAAGAGCACAAGCTTAAACCTGAATGGCTCATTGTGATTTAGAACATCTAACCCAGAAATCATATATGGAACTTCGTGCATTAGTGAATTAACTCAGTAGTTTAATAGTTGAAATTAAACTACTTTGTAATGTATAGAAGCACATGGTCTTTGAAATAGCTTAGAAGGAAATGTAAATTCTTAGCAACCTAGGATGAGTAATTTTTCTGGAGAGGAGTCATCTTCACTGCTTCCCTACTACTATGACCACTATGGAAAGAGAGAGGATATTTTTTGTTCAGTAAAATATGGTTTGTTTTTAATTTTTTTCAATTACTGTTGAAGACAGACAAACTGAAGAAAATGCCACTATGTTACAGTCACTTGCATAATTACTTTTTTAGTTCCACTGTTCTCTACACCTTTGTATTTCTAACATACGCATTTTTCTCTACAAAGTTTTGGTTAAGGCAACAGAGGCTAAAATTGCAATTCACTCATTTATGAACTACTAATAAGATTGTTGAAGCCATTTAGTACACTATTTCTTTAGAAACAAATCTGTAGTATGGTATTTACATTACAAGCATTAAAACTGTATTTAAACCAACTGTTCTTAAAGGTCAATGGCCTTGATTAAACCAAAAACAAAGGACCAAATGTCCATTTGTGCCAAATACAGTAGATTAATACTGAGATGTAAAAAGCTATGGAACAGATTCCAAAGCTAAAATTTGGCCCATTTGGAGAGCAGTAGTTAATGCAGGCCAGTTGAATGTAAGAGTGCACACAAGAATAAGAGATTGCAGATGATTTGGAAAAAAGCTTCAATATTATTTGACTAAATGTACTGACCTTTTTCTCTCTAACATTCCTAACTCTTTCCTCAAATTTTTCAAATAAAAAAAGGAGAAAAAAGACACTGTAATGTTTAAACAAGGTAGTAATAATGACCTTTTCCCCTCTTATAGCTGTATACATGATATATGCTGTCCTATATAAAAACTTGTTCTTAGTCAATTCTCTCAGTTCAAAAACTGCTAAGACTGAGACTATTTCACCAAATAGTTCATTTCTATTTAAATGCAGACTACAAAAGGAATGGGAAACATGAGGAGGGCAAAGTTATTTGCTGACAATATGGAGATTACTAAGTCAGTACCAGACATTTTAGCTTAGTTAGACTATTACCAGCTTGCTATTATGTCAGAGTACCATAAATAAAAGAGCTACTCTATATAAGAGTCTATTTACCGCCTATTAAAAAAAGCAAAGTATTGACATACATTTTGACTTAATCTCAGTTCTGTCCCTAGTTTTGCCTGGGTTTTAATAGAGGGTCTTTTAAACATGACAACCTGAGAACCCAAGTGATTTAATTTACACTGAAACATAACATATGCAGAGACTGTATTTATAGTACACTGAGTATTCAAGTTTTCTATTAATACTAACTTTTCAAAAATTTCAGCAACTTTTCAGGGTAGTAATTCAGTTAGAAAACATAATTAAAAAACAAACAAATCCCCTAAAAAACAACAACAACAACAACAACANTCCATTTTCTTTCAGGTAAGAATTGTAATTCTCCAACTGTACTGGCCTGAGCCTTGGAATGGGCAGTGCACAGCCCCAAGATCTCTCTTGGAGAGAGTTTACCATGAACTCTGTGACCACATGTGCACTACATCACTCTACAGCTTTGATTTTTTTCTTTCTTTAGGGTTTGGGGGCTTTTTTTTTTAACTACTTACAAATACTCCCAGTGAAATGTTTACAGTAAGAGAACAACTTTATATGGGCAAAGTAAGCCCCCTGGATTTCCATTCCTCTGCATACAAACATTTTATTTGTTCTAAAATCTAGTAAACTAATAGTTACATCAAACTTTTAGAACAAAAAGTGATGAAAAGGAAAGTTTTTGGTGGTCTTTCATTTCATAAATGGTAGCAATCATCTGTGACATTTGCATTTGAAAAATACCACAAGCACAAATGACTACAAGTATTGTTGACAACACATACTTCGGTGAGTTGGCACACCCAGATAGAAACCCTGCTTAACACCTGAAATGACATTCATTCACAAGGATGGTAGATATTAAACATGTTTCTAAATTTGCTGCAAAAACTTTATTAAAAAAACTCCTCTGCTGTCTTTGCTTCAATATACTGACCACTGTGATACTCAGATTTGTACCTGAAAGCAAGAACCTCTGCTACCAACCTAAGTGCATGACACAAATAAGAAAAACAAAACCGGTGTAACAACCTTCTTAGGTGCCAAAGAATTTTTATGCTTCAGAGCTGTAATGGTCTTACAAGGCAGAAGCTTTTATACTCCATTCTTCCTGGACTTTCACAACACTACAGTTAAAGGAAAATTTGGAATTTTCAGTCCTCACTGATGCTTTAGTGAATGAGGAGATATTCTGAGCTGTGAGTCTTCTCCTACTGCGTATCATTCTGGAATCCCAATACTTTACCTGAAATTTCTTAAGTGTTTTCACAGCAATATATAGTCATTATGGTAATGTGCTGACATCACTGCAGGATCAAGCAAATGGTATAGTGACAGAAAACCTTTATACAACTCTCCAAGTTGCATATATTCCACTGAAAGAACCCTCATTTATCTTGCATCATGGCTTTTTTCTTTGACATGACAGCTAATCATAATTAATAATAATAATTTCCATAATTATATCCCTTACAAAAGGAATTTGTGATGAACAAAACATGCTTTAACCTTAAATTTTGCTTTTCATTCTTAGTACTTTTAGACTTCACAGCATTCTCTTGCTGCTTTTCTCACTATGTTGATTTAGATATTAAGATTTAGCACTGACTTTTAGAACATTCATGTGTCAAGTAATCTTACATTTTCAATTGCCAGATCACAGCTGTGTATTATGCTAAAGAAAGGCATCTATTTTATATAATCAGCGACAGGAAACAAGTATAGTGGCACCCTCTCTGTGAAAAATAGGTACAACTTTATTTTCTCATCAAAAAGCAGTTGATGTTACACCAATTAATGTTTTTAAGGCATAAGTGTTCCTGGCAGCCAGGGGTTAACAACAGTATTAAGATGCTGGAACTACTATTAAATCTTTTCAGATCAACATGTTATTTTAAAAAAAAAAATCTTACTTCTAACTAGGCTGCACTGAAATTAGAAATACAATAATGTTTTAAGATATTTCATGACTAATGAACAATCAAATAAGCATTAAGTGTTTTAATACACTTTTACTAGACATTGTAAGACAACTATCAGTGCCCTTAGTTTAAGGGCACATAGCTTTGTGTTCTATTTCACTCATTACATATAATCAATTGTCAGCTGAAAGAAAATATTAATAAGAAACTGCAAAAGGAACCAGGTGACTAAAGAAAGGTGAGGGCTAAAGAACACAGCCATATTTTTATATCTGCATAATTCTTCCTCTTAAAGCAAAATGAACCATCAATCTCATGGTAAGAAATTAGTTTCAGCAACTATTGCCCTCTGAAACTGCAGAAGCAAAAATAGTAATGTTACCTTCTTGAACCTAAAATGATGGACAAAGCTGTATCAATGTATGGTGATTTTTTTAGGTTGTGGTTTGGAGGAAGCATACAATAGAGGGTATTCTAAGACACAGATTTAGCTGTGGAACAGAATCAAGAATGTAGTCTAAGCAAGCTGCCTCTTCAAAAGAAAGCTGCAGGGTGTTCATCTTGGAGATTAATCAAGACCCAGAAATACATAAGCATCCGTAAAGCTCAATTTATTACTAATCCTATCACAAATTAGGAGAAAAGTACTGACATAAATAAGCAAAACCCCTATATTTTCATCATGTATTCATATAATATTTTTTTATATTTTTATATCAATTTAAATGTACCAACTCATTGAAAAATCCAACACTATACTGTCTTACTCAACTTACACTGTGAAGTTACCAACCTTACAAAATAACCTCCCCCAGTTTTTAATGAAGTGTTAATTCCAGAAGCCCAGGCAGTTTCATCAACATTATAGCATTAGAAAGCAAATCAGTTACAATTCAAGGCATTGCATTAGTGAGAACAGTGGGAGGTACACTCAGAATGAAAATAAGCAAAGGAAACAAAGGAAACAGAAAACTGTACGTAGACTAGACAAAAATACAAAGAACATACATACCTGGATGAAATTCTTCTTAAAAATAGAGTACAAATTACATACCACCATCTTTATATTATTTTCCATTTATGCAGAAACACTGTACACAACTCCATTACTATTTTGCCGTTCTTCCTCCAGCCTTAAATGATACAACATGAGGCTGCTTCCCAGTGATTCAAGTCAAGTGCAGTCAGGCATGCTGCTAGTCTGCAACGGTATCTGTTCTAAATTCCACGGTATTCCCTAGGCAGCATTACGTGGGGATTTTTTTTTCCTCCTTCTCCCATTTTTTCCCCCTCCTACAACTTGTGCTAACAGCTAAGAGTAATCGTGATGTTAGCTACTAATTCATTCTGCAGCTCAGGGTTGTTTCTCCTCTGTAACAGCAGAGCAAGAGTCAGTGTCCTGCTCCGGTTCAAAACCAACATCAACACGAGAGAACAGTAATCATCCTGGTGCTTTATGCGCCGGGAACTTCCCCCGCCGCTGTTTTCTCCTGCCACTGCTCCCGAATGCAGCACTCGCTGCAATAGGCACAGCCCTCCTGCGTGGCAGCCCCTGCCCCCAGAGCCACTGGCACAGCTCACGGAGCAGCCTCGCTCGCACAATAACACATGCAGTGCGCCGGGGGAGCTGCCAGGTGCGCATCCGTGCCCGCAAGGAAAACAGCGGGAGATGGGATCTCTTGCTTGGCACGGCCGTGTTCCACCCTAACCTTTTTCTTATCAGTCTGACATGACCCAGAGAAACGATTGTGTAGCTGTTTTTTACAGGAGTGCTTTCATCAACAGCTGATGATTTTTTGTAATGAATCTGCTAAATCCCTTCTTAACTACTATCATTCCATGATGATTTAAGGGTGCTCCACATAGTAAGAAATGCATCACTCACTTTCCATGAAAAGCACTTCTATGTCCCCAATTAATACCTAGGCAGTAGGACTCAGTCATTTATTTACTGCAATTCAAATAGAAGAATGGATTATTATTGTGTATGCAGTTAGTAAATAATCCTGCACAGAATACATCAGGTGTTTTTTCAAATGTTAACAGGTTTAGTAGTGTAAGACCACATCCAGCCTTACACGTATTGAAAAGATATTTAAAACTGACACATGAAGAACTACAGAAATGCATCCAGAATGAGCCTATGTAAAACCATTCTACTAAGTGTACACACTGCCAAAGAGTAAATATTTCACAAAACATGTGTACAGGCATAAACCCACAGGTATGCAATTATCCTCTTTAATCTTAGGAGACAGCATGACTGGAATGCCACAGTGAATATTAAAGTATGTATCTTTCCCATACAAAAACTAAACTGTCAAACTTCGGACAGTCTGAAAGGGCTGACATTTGTAACAGAGAAGCTTGTTGCTTTCTTCAAAAGATACCTTGAATAAAAGGCAGCACTTAAGAGTGTTTAACCATTTCTAGTAATAGTTAAAACTAACTGGTTGTAGCTTTCACTTTCTGCAATCCCTGTACTATTGTTGATACTGTCATCTTGGGACACTGTTTTACATACAATTTATAAACAGAGAAGTTCTAGAATCAGATCTCTCATGTACAGTTGTAAATTAGTATTCTGGATTTTCGTATATCATTATAAAAATAATTATGGACCATAACATTTATTATGTCTTGCTGACATAAATGCAACATATAAACAGCCCATTAATTAAGATTTATAGGTAAGAACCAGTTGAATGAATGCTTGATTATTCAAATCTTATTGTATTTATTAGCCTGCAGCCATTACTTAATATTCTGTCTGAACTGAATCAAACATCCTTTAAAACTGGCATATTGCACGTCAACAGAATAGACAATAAAACTTTCTTGTAAGTGCACAATAGGAAATATTCCACTGATACCAATACTCAGTGCTATAGTCCTATGTACACAAGATGCAATAATAAAGCCGCTCCAAGTCAACAGGACTGCTCATGTAAGAATGAGAAAAAGAAAAACCAGGCAGCCCAGTCAAGCATGTCCACCCATAACAGGCACACACTTAAAAATAAGTATCAGTTTCAGCAAGATTAAACAAATGGCATTGAGACTACAGACAGTTAAACCGGTAAGTATTGGAACTGTTTTGCAGAAATACAAGGTTTCATCACTAAATACAAAATGTGTTTGCCAATAACATTAACTCAGAATGCTTGGATTAATGTTGCCATCTTCAAGGAAGTTCCTAAATGCTGACCCTGTTTATACTCATCTATTGTGTTGCCACATGCTGAATATTTCAGCTGAGAGCTGAGCCTATTCAATTTATTCGATAATCCATCATAAGCATAGGACATTTTACTCTACCAGATGTAATATTCAAAATATTCAATGGATATTTCAAAAGGAAATAAAAAAGCAAACAGCAATCCAAAGACCTTCTGAACTCATGTCTTATCTTCCCTGAAGGTAAAATTCTGAGTAGAACTTCTTCAAGCCAGAGTAGCCTGACTTTGCTTGTAATGATACTGACCAAACAAGAATGAAGTTTCATGCATAAATAAGTACTAATTACCTACAAGTGAACCAAATTCGTAACAGAGTTACATTGTAGCTCTGGTCACACCCTCCTCAGATAAGACGTTGGTGACTTTCTAGAGTAAGTCTGTGAGCAGAGGTTTTAAACCTGTATAGTAGCTGAAGTTCTCACAGTTCTGGAAGCCCAGATAGTGCTAAATCAGTGACTGGAATGGAACTCCTGTGCATCTTGAGAAAATATCCACATCAATTTTTGAAAAACTAACACAAAGAAGCAATTTGCGTATGTGGGCCCTATGCATTGTAGTGGTTACTTACCAAGTAACCTGAGATGCTGATAAAACTGGCCTTGAAGAACTCTGCTGATTCACACTGATTTACTCTATTTCCCAAAGAGAGCATTAAAGAAGTAACTTCCACATAGAAGGAAGAGGAGAAATACATGTATTTACATGTACATATACAATATGCAGAGAGCTGTTGCAAATTGTTAGCCAATTCCAGCCAAACCCTGTAGCTTAATGGAGAAAAAACAATGGAAACCCCCACAAAGAAAACACTATCACCACCAACCCCAAACCCCAATGGACAGCTATAAGCCTTCATGGAGAAAAACAGCTATTCTTTGTGCCTATTTCCAGGATTACAGGATCATGACTTTTAGAGATGATTCCTTGAATTCCTAGAAATTAAAGTCACTGAAAATATTTCAGTAATTTCCATCACTATTTTTGTGTAATAAACCCAGCATTATATAACATATAACTATTTTAGATATTGATTACTTCTGCTGTGTAACACCTATATTGAATGGTGACAGTTGTGAGCTGATAGAACGACTTTGAGGTAATCTGTATTTCAAGATGGATTTCAGCCTGAAAGTTGGAAAAGCTGTCACATAACTAAGCTATCTTTCTCCCTCATATTACCTCCCCAGTTTGCTTAAGGGATGGTAATTTCTCCCCATTTCTCAAAGAAAGGCAATAACTGTCAATTCTTGAATCCAGTCGGTCAATTAGGAAGCGCTCTCGGGGCACAGCTCTCTCATGACGCGCTTTGTCCCAGCGAGCGCGGAGCAGCTGCAGGGGCGGGCTCGGCGCTCCCCGCGCGCCCCCTGCCGGCCCCGCCGCACCAACCTCCGCCCCCGGCCCGAGCGCAGCCGCTTCTCCCGGGAGGCACGCACAGGGTTTGAAAGGTATTCTTCTCCACTTAAGATTTTGTTTTCTCTACACCAATTATGTTTCTTTACTGTGACGCTCAATGTTTCCTTCTAAAAAGAAGAGTTCGCAATAAGAGGCGGAAAGAGAAAATAACTGCCCTTGTATTTCGTAATGCACCTGTGAGCTGGTTTAAGTTTTACTTCAGATGACTGTGAAAGATGCTTTGGAGATTCTGAAGCTAAGGCAGCTAAAGCTACCTCTTATTCCACATTAAAACTTTTCCAGACTGTTTTTAAACCAACTGCTAAGTTTATAAAATTATGAAGTTTGAAATCTATTAAGTGAAGTAAAATCACATTTAAGATTTTTTTAATAGCAATTAACAGGGAACAGGCAAGCAATATAAAAACATAATTACTTCTTGCCAGCTGCAATTTAATCAAAATTTGGCCCTGATTTCAGATAGGATCATAAGATGGGATCGTAGCTGAAAAACAAATACAGGGGCAAAAGCCCAACAACAACTGAACAAAATCAAGAAACACCAATAATTTTTTTTTTTTTTTTTTTTTTACCCCAGAGGAAAAAGTGAGCTTTCTCCCCATTCAGATTTATCAAGCACCTAAAGAAATGTAATGTATTTGAAGTGGTAACTTAAGAACGATATGTTACTTCTGAAATTTAATTCCCCATTGTGTTGTTTCCTCGTGACTATTTTGTTAATTGTTATTCTCTAGGAATGTGTTCATTCTAGAAACTGTTTTAGTTTTTCATCTAGGAAAGTAGAATCCTTTCTAAAACATTTTTAAAATGAAGAATCTGACTCAGGTCTCACTTTTCATGTGGGGAACTGGTTTTTGGTTGCCTTGATCTCAAGCCTCAAGTTTTCTCACTCTTCCCTCTGGTTCTCTGCCCCATGCCACTGGGGGAGAACAAATGAGCAGCTCTGTGGGGTTTAGTTACTGACTGGGTTTAAACCACGACAAGAGGGTAAAGCTCATTGAAACAGAAGTGACAGAGTGGAAGAGTTACAGTACCTTCACTCAATACAACCCTCAGTCATCTACTTAAACTCAGGTATATATTTAACAGTGCTACTAAAGGTGCTAGTTAGGAGTCATCTCAAGGTTCATCAAGAGCGGCATAGGAAGATTTAGGAAAAAAATGCACCACCAACTTTGAGAAAAACCTACTTGGTAGTGAACATTCAACCCTGCCAATCTGAAAATAGGTAAAGAGGATAGATCACAAGAAAGATCCATAGTGATGAAGTAGGAACTCTAAGACAGATACTGCAAGGATTCAAGAAAATGAGTGATTGCAACAGTTGTGAAGTTAGATCTTTTATAATAAATCTGGAAGCAAGGTAATTTACTCTCCTGGATCTTTTTTCCCCCTAGTCCTTCTCCCTCCAGCTAATGCTTAGACTCCATCAATATATTTCATTAGCTTTTCAGTGTATGACCTGTCATTCTTTGTGCTAGGATTCTGAGTTCATCAGTGCTCCATTCTCGGCTGCTCTCAGCTCTCTCTCCTACCCTACAGCTCCCACTGAAATGATTGCTGGTTATCCCAGTATTTCTCTCTCCCCACCCTAGGGCTCCTTTCCCTTTCTTGCACTCTGAGAGGTTCTCTGCCCATCCTTATAACAACCCCAATTCCCTCTAATGGAATGGATTCTTGCCTTTACAATCCTATTTATCTTCACTACATTCCAAAAGGCAGCTTTTGTCTCCATAGAATGGTGCTCATAAAAAACAGTCCAGCTGATTCATACTAACTGACTTATTTTTCCTGGCTTATGTGAAACATCCATTATCACTTCTAAACTTTCTCTGATGAGAACCCTGTTGAGTTTCAGTCTTCTGAAGCATTTTTTTAAGCATTGCATAAAGTGCTCACAAAGCACTCTGTAATTCAATTACGAATCTGCACCAGGAGCTGTATAATTCTATAACACACTGAATTAACCGCAGGTTACGAATGAAACTAGTAATAAATAATATAACATCAGTCCAAAAACAACCTGCAAAATGCTAAAACACGGTTACTTGAAACAGCAGGAAGAGAAACAATGTTACAATGGTCCCCTTTTGAACTCTGAAGTAAAGGAGAGAACTCAAGTTTAATTGTGAGAGAAAGCATGTTACATTCCTGTTTGTTGATTTTCTATAATAATGGTCAAAAACAAAAGCTTGGATTTCTTATCTTCTCTTGTGAATCATTATATCTCACTTTTTGAAGAGAAAAGCAGTGAGAATTCTTTTTCTGACCTTGCCTAACAGAATCCTACAATAATACTATAGCAGTTCATAAAGATTTCTCGCAGAGTCCATAACTTAGTACATTCAATTAATTGCAGAAAGCAATTTTCAACTTTTACATCTAATTAAGGCAGGGAGGGCAGGGAGTAAATGATAGAATATCTAAACTCACGATACCATAGGAATATCTAAGTTCAAATAAGTCTTCAAGTAAGTTAACTGTAACTATGTTCAGTTAAAAAGACATCTGCATTTTATTTTCTTCACAATTATGCAAAATTTCAAAACATTTTCTCCCTGAGAAAATTTCAGAGGAAGCCATTCCAGAAAAAAAAAAAAAGAAAGAAAAAAAAGAAATATAATTATAAAAAATAAGAAAAAGTTTACCTGAAATGATAGGAAATGGAAGAAACAAAAGCAATTTGTTCAGAATTGATGTGTAACACAATCTTGAACTTCTGCCTTTTCAGTGTATCTCCTTTTGTCAAAGTAAACTCTTAACACCACTTTTTGAGAGCCTTCAAGGTAACTATGAAGTGATCTTAGGACTGTTGGTCCAATTTCCCCACACTGACTTTCCTAACATCTTCATGTAAACTCACAGTTCAGACACAAGATAGTCAAAATCCTTTGTATTCTAGAAGTAGGACATGAGTAATTTTCTTCCTATACTATATACATAAAAAAATGGGGTTTATAAAGCAAAGACATCCCAAAAATTCCTTTAACTCATCAGGTATATTTTGAGCTTCCTCATGCACCAATTAACACTCAAATAATTTTCAAAATATCTGCAGCTTGGCCAATTTGCATTAATACTTAACTCATTTAATTAAAAAGAAAGCACACTTCATTTCTGTTTTCTAATTGTCAGTTTGTCACTTTTTGTTTAAATATTTAATCTTTGAGATAAATTCACTAAACTAAAAAAGCAGCTTTGCTGACAGTCATTTCATGCAACCAAAATGTTGACTGCCACTTGAACATAATAATTACTTTTTAGTTGAATAAGGATGCAAAGTATCTGTTATAAATACTTGATGAAAATGAAATATTTGTTTGTTTCCACTTCAAGACACACTTACATTACTTGGAATACAAGTTGAAAACATTGTTCAACTGAAAGACTTGTTTTTTTAAAAAATAGCAATTTCTTTGGGCCTATTGAAATCTTTTAAAGAGAAGTTTGGCATTAAATTCATAGCCCCATGACTCCTGAACAAAGAATGATTTCTGCTTTCCCAGCCCTAAATTCCCACTGCTGTCATTGTGTAATATCTGCTTTAGCATTAGTTTATCAAGTTTTGTTTCTGAATGAGACAGTAAATCAATAGAGCTGACAAAACTGATAACTTCTCTATTAGTGAGCATTCTCATACTGAGCATCACCACTGCATCTATCATGTAATCACCACAAATCACAAAGAGCAGCATTACAACAATCCACAGTGAATATTTAATTTTACATAATTTTTTTAATATTGGAACACATCAATATTTTTAATTAATTGCATAAGTAGTGATCTATGGCTGTGTGATGCTCATTTTGCCAAGCTAGAAATAAGGCATGTTGGGAAGATTCACCAAGGCAGATCTGCACCACTCTCACTGTTATCTCCAGATTAAAAAACCAGTCAATACAGTGCCACTGTGTTACTGGGTATTTTTTGTCTCCAATACAACTGTCAATAAACACAGTTGTGGAACGATACAAAGGGTAACTTACATGAGTAGTGTCCTGCTTCATGTCAGCCTTAGGAATGAATTACTATACTTTGTATTTTAAAGATAGCATATCCATCTCAGAGAGGTGACATTTATTTGAATATATTTCAGCAGCAAAACAGTCTCTAGTTCACTAAGGATTAGGAGCTAAAGATATAATCAAAGTGACATACACAACTGGGGTAGGAGTGGGGAGAGGGGAAAACCCATTTGATTGTACTCATGGCTGACACTGAGTTAAAAGCAAAAAACTCTCCAAGTACATATTTTCATAATTATTGTTAGTACTTCATAGCACTTACTTCAAAGCTGTTAGAAAACTAAGGCAAATAAAAAAGCCTCACTGGGACTGGAATACAGTGAATGTGAAACTGAAAACCAGACACTGGGACTGGATTATTTTAAAAGAATACAGGTTTAGGATTTTGTTTTTAATCAATTAGAAGAAATACAATTAGAGGACCCTATCTAGTTTTGCACTGTCTCTTTAAAAGCTATTAGTTACTGGTATTAAGTTTTACCTCAAATTCTTAATTCCTCTCCCCTCTCAAAGACAGGAAGGATTTCCCTAAAGCTTTTATCTTAGCACTGTTAAATCTTATATAATTGCAAGAAGGTTTAACTATTACTATTTCAAATATGCACCAAGGCAATTCATTATCTAGGAAGAAACATTCTCCAAAACAGTTTGGCACTTTTCCTATCCAGTCAATGTTTGTGTAAATATTCATCAGCTACAATGCCTCTGGTGAACCACTGGGCTGTCATCTCATATTTTATCAGAACAGCCTAATTCAACCGCATATTTCCATAGATTATCATTAAAAGTATACACTCCAAATATTATTACTGGAACCTAAGCCACCAATATATATTCTATTACAGTAAGAATTCATGTTTGTTTCACTTGGGAAGAAATACCTGAAGGCCATCAACCTGAGCAAACTCTCCTCCTCCCCATTCCAAGCAAAACCCATTTCCCTAAATCTCAAAGAACAGTTAAAGAAAATCCCCAAAAATTGTTATTCCTCTGTTCTTAAAGCCTTCCAGGGATTGATTCCTTAACTAAGCCTGCTTTGATGCATAAAAATCTCCCTCACGGTTCCTAAATGTTATTTTCTAGCTCCTTAAGGATAGAGACAGTTCCCTCCATGTGGCAGTAGTATCTTACAGCAATTACTACATATAGAGATTGCTTCATGTAGAAAACTTCTTTATATATGTTTACTTTCCTTCATCATGAGGCTCTGGGAATATTATATCTTCTGCAAAATACATCAGGATCGTTTAGTCTTCTGATCTCATTGTGATTCACAGGGCTTCTTTTTACTGATGGCCTTTTTTTAGCCCCAATAATACTTACAAGTGTAAGGTTTCTTTTCATTAGGCATTGGCAGAGATTCATCCTTCATGCCTCTCAGAATTTCTGGGCAAACAATGGCACTTCATGTCACATCAATTGTGCTGAATCCATGATGAGGTAATATCAATGTACTGTTTCTGAAAACCAGTTTATCTTCAGAAAGAAAACACAAAGCAAAAAGACCACGGCAACCCACAGTGTAAGAGACTGAAGCATAAAGGACTAAAGACATAACTTTATTTCAGGGATAGTACCTTTGTCAGAAGAAAAACCTTATCCAAATTATTTTGTAATGAGATAACATGAAATACTAACTCAAGAATTAAATGACCCTTATAAATATTTATAGAAAGTTTCCTCTTCAAAAGAGTTTCACACGAGGTATATGTTCACAACTCCCACCCACCTGATCTTCATATTCTCTTAAGTCTCACAATAACTTTGCCACCATCTTTCAGCCCCAAACTGATGCTAGACTAGCTGCTAAGCAGCCTGTTCTTTCAGTGCACCATGATATTTTGACTACTTTGCTACAAAAAAACAACTTAATGGTACAGTGACAGCCCAAGATTCCAGCTCATGCATATTAACTTGCTTACTTAACCATCTTCTAATTCCTGACCTCAAAATTACTTTGAAGAACAGCAGTGTTCAGAAGTGCAATTTTAATATTGCTTTATTCAAGTACTTTTTAACATCTGAGCAAAATTCAGCTGATTCATCAAGTCAAAGTTGCTGACTGTACGGCATTAGTTATTTGGTTTTAAGCTCAGAAATAAGTTTATCCCACTGACTAGGCAATTAAGCACACACACTGAAGGAAAACTTTTCACAGAATAATTTATCTCAAGGCTATTGCAACCTCTGTCTACAAGAAAGAACTGGACTCTTTGACTTGTATGACCATTGTGTTTGATTAGAGACCAGGATTCTTCCTGCCTGTCTCCTTCAGAGAGCTATCATTTGGCAGAAAAAAAGGAAAAGATCAAACCAGTGACAGAACTGGATGCAGAACCGAGATCACATGAACCAGGCAAGTACTCTTCCCACAACACCCCAGTATAAACACATTTCCTCCTGCCACTCTTTTCACACAGGCACAGTCTATGAATTATCATAAAGACAAGAGAATTCAGTAAAAAAGAAATAGGAATTGGTCCTCAAAAGACCAGGAAAAAAACAGCTCAAAATGAACTGATGAAGGTGCATTTTAGATGGGGTTTGATTTATATTTACACAAGTTTGGCTGTGCCATAAAAGCACAGAAGTGGTATTTTACAGCACACTACCTGAACAAACAATATTTCCAAAAGGCCCCTACACACAAATGAAACAGGAAGTCTGTAACTCTTTAGTTTCTTGTAGGTCACTGTACACATCAAAGACATAATTGCTGTGTTTCTCAGAAGTTATCAACAATAGTTTTGCACTACACCCAAGGCTGAAAGGCTGGGCAAAAACTAATGACATCTGAATTCCCAACCACTGATGTCAGGTAGTGGTTTGCACAGTTTAACAGCAACAGTGAGAAAGCAAATACTTAGTCAGTTTATGTGGTCAATAATGATGTTAAGTGATAGTATTAAGTTCCCTTAATTATCACATTGAATGAAAAATCCATGCTGAGACAGTGGTATCATCACTAGAATTTGTAAGATTTTTTTCTAAGAAAAAATCTTCTTAAAATTATTTTTATTAAATTTTAATGCAGTACTGATCTTCCTCAGAATCAAAAATTATTTAGAAAAAGATGTCTGATGTTATGGCATCTAGATTAATATGCAACACCTGGAAGATGGCCTAACTACAATCACTCTTCATCTAAACAAAGTCTCAAAATCTCATCCTCTTTCTGTTCCTGAGGTGAAGGAACCCCACAGATTTAAGAGCCAATGGAAGAAACTGTCTCAACTACCAGAAGCTTGGCAGTCACATCCTCAGGTCCTGCTTACATGAACTAGAATTCTTCTTGACACTGAGAAAATTTTTTAAATTACAGGGATACATCAGTAGTTTCAAGAGTAGTTCTTACCTTCTGAATAGCCCTGGCCCATCTTGCTTTTGTAAAATTACCTCCATTACTTTGGTCTGTATTTCTCCTGGAGAAAAGGAAGAGGGGGAAAAAAAATAGCAGTACTCAGAACAAAAAAGTATGAAAATAAATAATTAAAAGAAATCTGGTAAAGCTATGGATGAATGGATCAAAGCCAGATCCACCACTAACTCACAATATCACCTTTGAATTACAGGGGGT
Organism: Chaetops frenatus; assembly: GCA_013400775.1. Taxonomy (NCBI): domain Eukaryota; kingdom Metazoa; phylum Chordata; class Aves; order Passeriformes; family Picathartidae; genus Chaetops; species Chaetops frenatus. Next base: position 30,381 of record VZTR01024515.1, read on the forward strand.
TCTCTTAAAACTAAGAATTTATTGGATTGAAAAGACATGATCCCTATTCCTCATATTATCAAGATATAAAAGAACATAAGCAAAGGAACACATTTCCCAATTATGGTGTCTTATAAATCAGGATTACAAGGTCATTAACATCAAATGGCAGGAGGAGAGGCAGAAAACAAAAACAAAATCCAAACCACCATGAGAGGGGGAAAAAAAGAGAAACCTTTGAACTTCCTCAGTAAAGGTATCTGCTTGTTAGGCAGACACCATCACCAACTGCCAACTAAAGTAGTTACTGAGAAGCCACATTACATAAAAACAATGCTCCCTCTCCCCCAAAAAAGTACCACCAAACAAAAATGAACATTTATTCCAACCAATCTTTGAAATATAATCAGCTGCATATTTGGTTGCCCTCACACAGATGTTGCACACTTGAACAAATCAATTATAATTAGGGCACATTATTCAGCTGTTTCACCTGTGAAGAATGTTGGTTTAAACTGAAAACTGCTGATTCCATTCGTGGCTGTTAAGCACAGGTTAAAATAATTAGTGTAGACCGCATCACTCTTGCAAGATTTTAAGTAATTCAAAAGCCACTGCCTTGTACAATACCAGTTACATTGCAAAATAAAAAGTGTACAGTAAAATTCTACACATATAATTTACAGGAGAAGCCTGTTTACTAAAGGAATTTTTTGCAGAATATTTCTATTTTACTTCGGTGCCATCCCTTGGTCTACACATTACTATTTAATTATCTTGGACTTTTGAACAGTGCTCCTTTATTTGAGCAGAAAAACGTTCCCTCTGATAGGCACAGCTGAGTGCACATGATGCAAACTCAGTATGAAGAGGCTTGTCTTCCCCTGCCCTCATCTCTGAGGCTGCATGTTTGCAGGTTCAGCCTTTTTCCTGTTCATAACTCGGTTTTTGTTTTAAGGTAAATCAACCAAGTGATACTAGTAATTGCTCCACCCCATCCTGCAGTTGTTAACTAGACTGGAAATACTGGCTAATAATTAACCTCAAGGTCAGATAGAGATTGGGTTGTCAGCGTTGATTCAGAGGGAACAGAGAAAAACAGCTTTCTCTACCATAACTAAAAGTAAGTAGGGAAAATACTATTCTTAAGTTTCAAGGCATAATGTACAGAGGGAGACAAAAACTGTTTTAACTGGTTTGCAGTACTTTTAGGAAGTCATCAATCTGTGATCAGACTGCTGAGCAAAGCAGTTGAATACACTTCTTATGCCACTTAGAAACTCAGCACAGACAGACACAGCAAGGAGCAGCTTTCTGCCTGTCTGCTTCCTGCTGACACCGGGAGGGCTCCAGTTTGGACAAATGGCTGTTAATTTTCTATTCAGATCTTGTAAAACTGATTAGTTACATGGCAGAAAACACTTTATCAATACTGAACAAGGTTTCTGATGACGTGTGCTTTACAAGAATTCTGGGTAACACAGCCCACCAGGTACTGCTGGGAATGATCAGTCCTGCTAACTGAACTGCACACAAAGAACATGTGCCAGGCAAATACAGTACTATAATTTTTTGAAACAATGCACATAAACAACAGTAGATTAGGGAACTTCACACAAAAATCAAGCCAGAAAACAAGGGAATAGTACCTGATAATTAGAAGAGCATTAATTGCCAGTGGTTGAACAACAAGAAGTTTGAAAACAAATGAGAAATGCCTTAAGAGTGCCTGAAAATCATACTGATTCACCATCCCTACAACATAATGCCCAGCTTTAGTCTCTGATGCAGTGCAGGCCATAAGAACAAGAGGGGGAGAACTACAAGAGACACCTTAGCCAGAAGGATTAAAATAACCCATCTTGTTGCAGTGATTTACCAACTGAAGACAGGTATGTGCAAAGAAACACACAGGGCAGATAAACATGAGGGCTCTTCAATCTGGTTCATCAAAAGCTAAGGATTTTTAATAGAAAACAAAAAGTACACTGACATTTTTTATTTAATAGCTGGTTTCCTTCTTCGTTTTGCTGGCCAAATACATTAAAATTGCTTTAACATTGCAATGATGATTTGCATTTTGATGTCACCTCTTGTAGAATTAATCTCACTACAGACTTCATTGTAAGGCAGTTAATTATAGAGCAGTTGCAGTGTGGCCACATATAGACAAAAAAATGACATCTTCTGAATGCTTATTTGTTTGTAATAGGCAATCCTGAACATCTGCATTAGTTTCTAAGTATTCATCACTAATGTCAATTTTGTCAGCTTTGAATATAAATGGAAACAAACTGTGGAAGAAAAACTGAAATAATTACACTCTATTATGGCATTTTTTATTTGGCAATTTCCACTCCCCACTGGCAACAGTCAGGCCGAAACTAACATCATATGCTTAAATTCATCTCCAATGGACATATCAAGCAGACTTACACTTGGATAGTACACTAGCACAAAACTGTATGGGTTTTTTTTCTCCTTTATATGTGCTTTTAAGAATATTCCAGTAATGCTCATTCTTGTACAAATATGGGATAAGGCCGATGACAATTTTGAGTTTTATTCTGCATTTTTATCATTCAGGAGGGGGATAGAAAAGAATGAATGATGAATAATGAATGATGAAGATGAATAACTGTTTGTCTGTTGTATAGAATACCAAGAACAGTACTTACAAGTGTCTCACTTCCAGTGCTGTAAATTTTAAAACACGTGCAATTTAACATGCATTGGAAGTTTGTAACATACCCCAAACTTTTTTGTGAGGATTTACACACTTGTTCCTCATTTAGACTGCAGCAGCACAAGGTTTTTGTGAATATCTCTGTTGGTGCAATTTCTACCATGGTCTTGCACACCAGGCCAAAGGCACATGAGCAGTATTACATACACCTGGGCTACAAATGCCTGTCCTTGTTCCAGCACCAGTGATTAGCTGAAGCTGATTGCACTGAAATAGTTTTCAGCTGAAAACAAGGTGCTTTACCTCACTAGCTTTCAAGTCAACTCATGCACTTTATAGAAGGACACGCTATTCTTATTGGAAAATATGTCTGGCATCTGGAACTACAGAAATGGTATCCCATCAAGGATTATTGGACTATAAAACTGTAATTCAATTTTTAATTTTTCATAGGCCTCAATGATACAGTACAGATAAAAGAATGATTATAACATTAAAAAGTTGTGCAATAAGTAGCAGTTTAGTAAAACACTAAGAAGTGTAGGCAGTACTTGTCCATCTTAGCTATAATCACATTTCAAGGATATTAATGATGTGGTAAAATTGCAAAGTGAAATTAAGTGATCTAGGCATTCCACAGTTAACTATACCACAGAAAGACTTACTTTTTAAATCCTTGCACAGGTTAATACAATTTGTGTTACCCAACTGCTTCACATAAATATTTTTGTGTGATAGTAGAAAAAGAAGGCTGAGTTTCCTCCAAGATACTTTTCTGGTAGCACTAAATCTATACCGCTACACAAGTTCCTTTTTACAGATGCTCAAGTTGCTCTTGAAAATTTAGTTTTCAAACACCAGAGAACAAAACTTACTATAGGTCAGCAACCAGTTACTCATCCCTACAGTAAAATTTTAGTTTTAAATCTGAGTACATGTTTTTCTTTTCCATTTGCTTTCTTATTGTCTAAAATATTAAGTTTCAGTAGCTGTATTATAATCTTTAATCATACATTTATATTACTGCTGGCTTTCACTTCAAATAATTTACAGTTCTGAGTTCTTGGTGGTTTTTAAAATTAGAATTACAAGTTCCTAGTTTCTTTGGGACAAGGTTCTAATTTTTGTCAGTCTGTATCTTGAGAACATTACTACAGTAATGAAATAACATTTTCAGATTTCTTAGAGATAACCTTAAGTGCCTAAAACACACAGTACAGCAATAACATCTGTTTTCTAGCCATTCAGATTCAAAAATTTAGCAACACATGAACAGAAACTAAAATACACTTACATATGTGCTTTAGTTAAGTTCAGTTTTCCCTCCAGCACTCTTTTACAGGTTACTTATGCAATCATTAAGAACTTTAGTCTTTTATAAGACCTACATCTTTTGGCTCACCTATAGAGCAAATGAATAAAGTCTGAAGGTATGCATTTATCCTCATAACGGAACTCTTTTTTTTCACATTTAAATTTTTTTTCCAGTTCTTCACAAGATTCACAGAGGCATAATTCACATTGATGTCCATCTTCACGTCTCCCTGCAGAAAGAGAGCTGTCCCTGCTTGCCTTTAGAAATAGCCCTGAGCCAAGCTCTGCACAGCTGCTAAAGGTAACCCATCAATTACCGCAGCCTGACCACCACGCCCCTTCCTGGGCACAATTAACTGTTTGGTGTAAGGAAAGCACCTTCCTCTCCCTTATGTCTTTTGACTCCTCAGATGAATCTGGAGTCTGACTGTAGCGTGACTTATTGATGGGATATTGCTGTCTGTGCTAAAACTGATTCAGAAAGTCAAAACTAGCTGTAACAATTACTTTCCAGTAATGTTATTTTAGTGTTCTGACTTACAATATGACATAACAATTTTTTTTTCACCGCAGACAGAGAAATAGCAAACTCTTCTGTGTACCTGAGAATGAGTACTGGGAAAAAGAAACAATAACTACTTAAAATTCTGTAGTTTAGGCCACTTCAGATGTTTAGACTTCAAAATATGTAGAGGCATTTTGGATTCAAAGTTGTGGGATTTTCTTCTTATCTGAATTATTATTCTCAAACATTAATATGTCCCTTTCTTTCAAGGTTCGGTTTGCAAGATTGGGTGGCATCTTTTTTTCATTACATTGGAGGAATTTATTCAATTATATGAAATATTGTTCTAAAGAACCACCACAAGTGCAGGCCTGGTGCTAAAAGGTGTGCAAACAGAGATGTACAGTAATCCATACCTAAGCTATTTAAACTGCAATTCTTACCACTCAGAGCTATGGACTGAATTGTAAACTGTCATTCAGATCTATCAAAACTACAGCTTGTGATACTAGTCTTGTGCACTTAATCCAGTGCCAGTAGGTAATAACTCATATTTCCACCTACATTGCCATAGAAAAGCAGCTTTGAAGAAAGATTCTATTTTTTAAGACCTGCCAAGACAGTAAATCAACATTTTACAAAGTAACTTCCAGGTTTTTCTGATGGATATAAAGATATTACAAGGCAATGCTGCTACCTGAGAACCCCCCACAAGATACATTATCTCCTCAGTGCTGCAGTAGCTACATTGATGATCCCCAAACTGCAAGATGTTTATCTGAACAATAAGAACATATAATTAGGACAGAAGATGATTGACAAAACCAAAGGCTATTGCAGAAGACAGGTGACACAAGGAAACACATGTTGATGTGAATAAGACATTATCAAGACATTGTTCTGCTGTCCAGTAAAGTTGCAGCTTTTAATCAATCTTGAATCTGTCAAAGTGTCATCTTGGATTGTTCCCAGAAGGCAAACAATGTCTCCCTGACACTTAGGAAAACTTGACTAATTTCTCCAGGTTTTGCCTGGATTTGCCACTATGCAGCTATTTGTTAGTCCCCAGTTTCTCACCTACTTCAATGTTGTATCATTAAAACAATTTTTTTTCTTCTAATATACCCAACTCAAAAAATAAAAATGTGGGTATCTTTTCCCCCAGATATATACTGGAAAGACATATTTCTTCCATCAACTAAACTCAGTTTTCTCCCACAGAATCTCTCTGTCAAATGCCTAATATTTCATTTTTATTAAAAAGCCATCAAAATCAGTATTATAAAAGTATTTGATTGAGTATGCATGCAATAAACAAATAAAATAAATTGCTTGCAAATATACTAAACTAATTCCAGTGAAGTTTATCCTGATTCTGAATATAATGGTGTCCTCTACAGTAGCAGCATACAGATGAAATATAACACAGCAATCAAACTTTTCATAAACATTTGCTTTTCCCATGGCAACTCTCTCCCATTGTGTAGCTCTTTATGTAGAGTTCTTATGCCCCTACCTGAAATGGCTGTTGTTTTTAAAGATCAAGTCATACAGAGAAAGGAAATTTCTCTGCAGAAGAACTGATACCTGACAACTATTTTAGGTTTTCTGTAAATGAGCAGCTTTTCTAGTAGCTTCAAGGGAATTACTGGACAAAGACTGAATCTTTTCAATCTTTTACACACAGATATAAGTATTAATTAGATAAAATAGTTCCCAGAAGCCAACGAAGTTACTTTAAAAATTTACTATTATGTAAGGTCTAAGTAAAATGTATTAACCTTTATAGCAAGTAAACCTCTTGGGAACCCAAGATGAGATAACTGCATAACAGTAATAGACTTAATACAGTTACAGAGTATCAGAAACCTCTAAGAAGGCATAGAACTTAATTAACCTAGGTAAGAGAAAATTTCAAAAGCCTTTCCTATTCCTTTCAAGCCTAAAGAATTTATCATGAATGATATGTTATGCAGAATCTCAGGAAAAGTCATAATGATTTCTCATTTATTATGAAAAGTTGTCAGCATAAAAAACAATATAAAACTATAAATATTAATAAGGAAGCCAATTAAAGCTCAGTATCAGTTAATATCAGGATGCAACACAATCACCAGAACACTCCCAATAACCACAAACAAAACAGACACTTGTAAAAGGATTGAAGGTAAAGAAACTCATAACATCTGATTACTGGGAGAAGCGAAACAGTATGGACTGGTGGGGATAGATACTGCAAGAAACCAAGAGTAATCTCTGCTATGTGACAAAGATATCTGTGCTTTATTTTAATATGTAATCTATTTAATAATTGGATTTTGTTGGTTATTTCATATATAGAGCAGGACATAAAACTTGGCTGCATCTTTTGTGCTAGAGCTAGATACAATGCCTCTTCTACTGAAGTTTTTCCAAGATTGTCTCATTCCTAGATTGGAATATTGGCTCAAGCACAGCTCTGCCTATGCACCCACTGGGTGAGACCCCCAGTCTTGGACTCATTGCCAGGTCTGAGTCTGACCCTGCTCTTGTGGACCTGCCTGGTGCCCACTGCTGTGCCCTGCCCTGGCTGGCCCTGACCCTGAGCTCCAGGAGCCTCCAGTTTGGCCACAGGCTTTTTTTGCACAGTTGGTTTTGAGCCCTGCTGCCTTTCCCAGGCCTGCCTGGGGCACTGGCCTGGGGCACTGGCTGCCCTGGCCCTGCCCTGCTTGCTGTGTTCTCCTGCCTCACTGTCCCTCCCTTGGGGAGCAGCAGCTCATCCTCATTTACCTAAGGCCTTAATCCTGCACATTTGTACAAATCCAGCTAGGGACAAAGATTCTGGCTTTCAGATGTGCCACGAAGATTGGATTCATAGCTGCACACTACATAATTACCAAAAGAATTTTAATAGATCCTACTGGAAACTTCAGGATGTGAATTAAAGCATTTAACTCCAAAACCACTCAAACGAAAATAACTTACCAAGATCTACTTGGGAAAACTTTAGGAAAGAAAATGTACATGAACATGTCATATCAGCTCACCACCACTTGTACTGAAGTTGCCTTGCAAAGTAAATCTGTTTGGTTCCTTACTATACTTCTTAACAATTTTATACATAATTAATTGGTGGTTTTTTCCCGACACAACCTTCAGTTCTCTAAATGTTTCTCAATTATCTCAGTGCCCTTTTTCTCAATCTATTTAAAATACAGTATTTTCTCTATATATTGTTAACTGCTAATTTATCTTCTTTCCCAATTTTTAACTCAAAAAAATTTAAAAAAAAGAAACAAAATGGGCAACAATTGCAAAGTTGTAATGGTTATAGAGACGTAAAAAACCCCGTAAAAACTGGTTAATCTTTAAATTCACTGTACGTATGAAACTTAGCATTATCCATCTCTAATTTTAAATTTTGTTTGTTATTCCTTTGCTGTATAGTCTTTAAAATTATTTAGAAACTTTTTTTAAGTAGTCTTTTAAAGTACTACTTTTAATCCAATCTAGAGTGATAGTTTTAGGCCACAGAAGATCTGAAGGAAACACATTTGAGAAAAGCAAGAGGGTGGAACTGAAATTGGAAAGGGCAGCAGAGCAGGAAGGATCATCAATGAGCATGCGAGTTTGAGTGACAGATGAGAATTAAGCCTGGGGTACAGTGGATTGAACTCTCAGCACTGTGCTGGTACACTGAGGGCTTAATTTTACATAAGATTCTTACTGAAAAGATCTGCCTTACTGTAACTATATAAATGAATAACAACATTTATTTACAGTTTTAAATGACTGATCTATTATACAAGACTAACCATCATCTAAAGCTGAATACCTCCTACCCACACTGCCTTCTGTAACTCAAGCAAAACAGAGCTGTACAAGAAGCCAAAGAGCTTAGAGGAATGCTCTTTAATACATGAAAATAGTTCAGGCTCAGGGAAGTCTCTTGGTTCATGGGTTTTGATGTAAACAGTCCTTTTATCTGCCTTTGGAACACACAAGTATTACATGAGTTAAACTACCTTCAGTTTAGAGAACAGCCTACAAATAATAATTAAATGCAAAACCAACACTAATTATAATGTCAACTACTTTTAATATTTTGAAAAGAACCTGCCAGTTCTGAAAGCTGGTAACCAGGGGATGTTCATAGCCAAAAGCCTTGAATCTGATATACAGCTTTTGTTACATGCCTCTTTTTTTTCTTCTTTCGGACCTTATTTCTTTTGGCAGTAAATATGAGGCAATAATATGTTATAAAAGATCAGTTATGCTTACCTATTCTGTAATTTAACTTTGAGGAATCTCTCACTTAATGACCACAACAGAAAACAAACTTATATGTTCAAACATTATCTGTTTAAACAGAGGGCTATGTATGGAAATATGGCTTTCGTTTAAGGAGTTCATAACCTGTAGCCAAGAGGTGGAGGTGGAAATTTTCATGGTTTAGAAATAATTTTACGCTTGTCTATCATTTTTTCTGTTATCTAGGCATGAATAATGAAATAGATTACTGGAAAAATGGCTGTAAACCGATCACTTCAAATTTATTTAGACCCCAGCAATTGTTTGCTTGTCTCTGTATGGAAAACCAGGAGAGATTAATTACATTTTTAGAGGTCATTAAATGCTCATGATGTTTCAAGCATTAAGAAACTTCTAAGACTATCACACTGAAGCTTTCTGTTCAGTTTTCATCCATTTGAAAGTAAATATGCATTTTACTGTCACAAATCACTGTTTTAATTAATATCAGTTTAATGAGTATTACATTAAAATAAACATTGCTAGTGGCTGCAGGTCATGAAGTCAAATATTAGTAATTTATCTCCTTTTAACACAGCAGTTACAGTCACCCAAACCATTAGAAAAGAGGAAGCACTGTTAAAGCAAAACACTTTAGAACGAAATACTCAACCTCAAATTTGTCAATACAATTTACGTAGGCCTGGCATAGTTTTGTGGGCAGTATATCCCTCCTTCTTTTCCTGTGTATGTATGTATGACATCTACTCATCTGTCCTATGCAGGCAGAAAGAAACAAACATATATGCTTTATTATCCATTTAAGTAATGGATTTTTAGTGTCTTTTTTTAAGTAATCAATTTTTTTTTCCTCTTTGTTTAATGATCTATTTACAGTTCTATACAGAAAAAAAGTACCTCAGGACAAATCAGTATTCTTTTTAAAAGAAAAATCCTTGTCCACGTTGCTATACCTCCTTAGGTTTTGGCATTAGTTGGCTGTTTTTCAGAAGAAATATTTGTTCCACTTTGCTTGTTTTGGAAATGCCCCAAGGCAAATTTATGATGTTCACTTTATTTTATGATTGACAGGTGTATTTGTTCACTGCTGGCTGTTCTGGATATAGAGAAACACTATTTCTACCACAGTGGTACCACAGAGATTAACCATGAAATCATTATTCCTGCAAGTAGTAGCATTCAGCCCTGGATACTAAGAATGCATAAAGAGTGAACCAACTGAGTTATTCTGTGGCTGCCATGGAGAGGTGGAATGAAGTATACAATAAATACTTGATTGCTGATTTTAAAAAATTCACAGTGATTCCTTCATTAATTACATTATTTGAAGAAAAACTCAGATGATTTGTGGGTTTTGGGGTTTTTTTACTAGTATTTTCCCCCTCTCTGTCTGTCTGTCTTTTTTTAAACCTCTAGTCTCCCCTTCTAGGAGAAAATATTTTGCTCTAATAATTTATCACATCCTTCAAATTTTGACTTAGTGAGTTTTTGCTTTCTGGAAAAAGTTACTCACACTTAATCAGTGATCACTCTATACCTAAAGTCAACAGGCATAAGCACCACTTACGTATATTACCAAAGAATTGAAAAATAAGTATCAGTCTAATAAAAAACTTAAGGAAGAAATTTTTAACACATTCATACTTAAATATTTACAGGACAGTTGATTTTGGTGTTTAATACAGCTATTCAAAACAAATAGTCTCATCTACTTCCCTATTTAAGTTACTTGGAATAAATACACATCTCTATCTTTAAGCTTTAAAACAATAATACTTCTGCTCAGAATCTTAGGAAATACCTATTATTAGATAAAAGAACTTTACATCTAAAAATAATAATTAATCTAAAAATAATTGCAATTCAGTGCTGACCCTCAATTTAATACTGTAGAAGTTTATTTAATTTCAATAAAATTATGTCACACAAAGAGGTAAAGAACTCCAGAGTCAGACTGGGTTAACTTCTTTCAGTTTAGCTTAAGCTGCTCAGAGGCTCAGATCTCTGTTGAAAATGACACGTCAGCACAGATGATATGCTAATGACTGGACATGTGCTTAGAAAAAAATAGAGAAACAGCTCTTGAATGCTGCCACTACTGACAGCTCTCACCCTAAGGAAGCACTTGTACTTCTCTGTAAATACCCTGTAAGGACTGACTAGGAAATATAAACAGGCTGCGGCTGACAGGCACCCAAGCCATGCTGTGGCACCGTGTCCATGTGCAGTCTCTAACTCTGCATCCCTGAGCTTCAGCTTTTTGCAGACTCATTTATTTCCTAATTTCGTGTTGAAGTTACATGCATGAGGACTCTGCTTATTTTGAGTACATTTTTTTAAAGGTCATTTAAGTGCATCAAGATGTTATTGCCTCAGAGAATACATAACTGAATATCGCAACAGTTTTTATTGTATTTTCTCTTGTGTTTGAGCTCATTTCCTAGTACCACTGCTGTTAGACATGATTTAAACATGAGCCAAGTGCCTGACACACCAAATGTTCTTGCTGCCTTTCCCAAGAGCCAGTTCTACCCCTCATCAAGACAGAGCACCTTTTGGAGTGTCAGCTGCTCACAGTGTCTTTCCTGCACTGCTACAGATAAAGGACACCATGAATGAAGTGTAATACAGTCTGTGACAGCTGCTATGAAAGCCAAAATGAAAAGTAGATTGAACTTTTTTTTTTTCCCCAGTTTGCCTTTCAAAAGAAGGGAAGAGAAGTGATTATTCCAACAAAGAGAAAGCTCTCTGCTCAGAGACCACTGCTGAGTGGTGTTCCTAGAGGCTGACTGGGCTTCCTCCTGAGCATTCAACTCCACTCAGCAGAAGGTGATGGCAGAGAAATAATACAGTTGTTGCCACCTTATTCCTGGCCTCTTCCACCATTATGCATCATCATTTTCCACACTCAGGGAAGCAGGAAGACAACAATTATCTTTCCTTTTTTATTTTTTTTTCCTCACTATATTCTTGTTTGTTCAAAATGAACAGATAGAAAATACTAATTCTCCTCTGGAAAATTTCCAGAAATGGAGGCAGCCTGTCTAGGTAAATATATTAACTTGTAAAATGGAATCAAATGTCTTTCCTGCTTTCCAGATGAAATCAGTTACAATACCCAAATCATGTTAGAAGTTGATTCCCTTTCTTTCTTAAGCTTTCAGAAAGTCACTATGGAACTCCATGTAGACACATGCCCAGAGATGAGAACAGGACAGGTGCATACGTATTTGCCATAAAACAACATAGAAAAGCTAATAAATACCTGCAGTTTCTTTATAAGTTTAAGAAACTTTCACTCACATTCTTGCTTAAAATAATTTTCTATGTATCATGCTGACATTCAGACATTTTTAAAAAAATAGGAATCAACAAATGATATCACACATGCCTGATGTGACAAGGTAAAATACCTGAGTTTGCTTTCTTGTATGCTGAGCCCACTTTCCATGGATGACTGGCTGTAATTTGTATCTTGATGTGAATGTCTTGTATGTTGGAGGGGTGTCCCTCTGTGCCAGCCTCTGCAATCTAAATCTGTGTGGGTATCTGTAGGGAAGGAAAAAGCTGCTAGAAATCTTTCAGCCCATTTTACTTCTAAAAGAGGAAGTACACATAAAATTAATTATCTTAATTATTTAAATTTATAGTAATAGAGAATTATCAAATCAATTGCAAACATTGTAAAAATTAAATCACTTATTGCAAGAATAGCCGAAAGAGTTCCAAAATGATCTTCTGATTGTTACTCTAAAAACTTTGAGAGGCCTAAACCAGTTACCTTCTTGTTTTAGAAAGTTCATTTTACAGTTTAAAAAATGACCTACTGCTGGATTGGGAAGAAAATTGGTCTTTTAAATTTTCCAGTCCTACTTGGAATGTATTTCTCATGGGTCTATGTGCAGCATTCTGAGATCTGGGTTTTTTGTTTGATTAGATTTTAGTCCTGGGGGGGTTTTGTGTAGGTGCTTTAGCAGGGTAAAGAATCAGGCTGTACTTCAACTCCACAGGCTATTGGCTTAGAACCGACTTTTTGTTTTTTTCTTCCCAAGTTCTAGGCTCTTGGTAGAAACATGACAAATCTCATCTACAACTGGAGGTACAAACTGATTTCCAGCAGAACATTTTGCTCTATAAATCATCCTATTAGCTTTAGTGAGAGGAAAGGGCTCATGATCTGACTCTGATTGTGAGGAAATTTTTTTCCATGATGATGAGAAGAATTTGTGTGCCCACCTCTTTTTTCTGTTTTAAGTTTTGGTTACATATTGGAAATAATGCTTCAATTTGTTTTCCATCGAACTGTTTACCAACACTAGGTAAGCTGCCAGAAATGTATGTCATATCTTTTGCTCAAAGTGAATGCAATACTCTTGTGAAACATGCAGAAGATAAAGGTAACATTTTGGAAAACAGGATCTTTTGGTGTCCCTACTGGATATGTTAATGCAAACTTTTAGGTTGTAAGTATATGTGAATTATTACACCTACAAAAGTGTAGAATTATACTTACAATTCTACACTTTGATACACTTGTTTTCCCAAGCAGTCTATTATGATTTTTCAGGATCTCAGTTTTTGCTGATCAAAGCTGTACCAGAACAATTAATTTTCTCATTTGTTAATCCCTTGGTGTATCAGTGCACTATTATGGTGACTAATGCAGAAACAGGGATTAATCTCATCATTGCTACTTTGTTCTTCTTCTTTTTTACTTCATTTGCTAATTAATGTATATGAAAAATGTGATGATGAATTGAATTTAAACCAAGCCTAAGACATGAGTTCTGCCTGGTATTTTCCAAAATTATAAATGAGTTAAAAGTTCTGTTGACTTCAGTAGGCTTCTTGGCAAAATGACATCTTAGCTCCCAAGACACACAAATTATTTTCCAAATTACAGCTATTACCAATTACTTCAGTAAAATTATCTTAAATTTCTGTAGCTTATACTCTTTATGTTAGGTATAACAATGTTCAGGAGCAAGCTACAAATCTCTAATGCTGAATTCAAGGAAAAAAATAAGACATGTCCATTAAATTTTCTTCTGTCATCTCTAACAAGAAAGACCTAACAAATTTGAACGAAAATTATTGTATTTCATAAAGTCCTGATTACCCTTTAAAAAACTTGACTTTTAGAGACATGAGAAATGTTTATAATTCAACTGTAGTGTTTATTTAAAGTCAGTATTTTATTACTGTGACTTTGCTTGCAGCGCTTTAAAGATAGTAGGTCCTCATTTCACTTAGCAGCCTTTTAATGGAGTTCAGTCTAGCTGGAAACGGTGAAATGTCAACTTTATTGCTAACACAACTGACATTAGATTATACTTCTAGAAAAGGCTCTGAACTACTGATGAGAACACTTTGAGGGCTTCAAATCCAAAGGAAGTCATACTATTAAAGCAGCATGGAAGGCTCTTATATTCCTGCCCATTACTTGGCATTCTCAAATGAAGATCTTTCAGGAACTGTCAAAAGTAACTGCAGTCTTGTACCTCTCCAGGGTAATTTGTCATAATAAAGAGGCTGTACTGATTCCAATGACACAGCTGAGCAGAGTCATTTACTAGGATAAGCGATGAAAATGCCCTCATCAAAGCCCAGGTAGATGATAAACCTGGCTTTCTCAGCAACCAAGACAATGCTTTTGTATTCTTTCCTCTGTGAAGAAAAGTACAGCGTTAGAGTGACCTCTACAGGATTTCCACAGCGCTCCATGACTACAGTCCCAGGGCCTGTCTTTGGAACATTTTCAAATATATTTGTTTGAAATCAGAATACAAGCTTCAACACACAACCCAACATTCTCTCCAAGTAGCAGCCTGAAATCACCAAAAATCTGAACTTACATCTTGTAAACACACAATTAGAGTTCCTATCCCAGATTTACACTATGTTTCTAGATACAAGAACTATGTAAGGACATACCTAAAATATTCTGCTAATTCAACATAATAAAAAACCAAAGCAAAAAACCAAGACTGCAACTAGGGAAGAGGTTATCTTTTGAAATTTTACTGGCCAAGCAGTAAAGAAGTNAAACTAAAATAGTCCACAGTCACTCTGTGAAAACATATGCATTCCACCTAATGTATTAACAGGAGTGCAGTCATGCAGACTACATCCAAAAACATTTTACCAAGGTTAATCAAAGACAATGCATTTGAAATAAAAATTAGACAACTAAAGAGCATATTTTTGGTATAATTTCTAGTCCTCCTTTTCATATGGTTTCTTATTCACATTTCTTCACTTTTTTTATATGTTATTTTTGCATAAATTTTAGGATTAATCTTTTTAGACACAGTTCATTAGACTATATATAGAGTAAAATGTTAAGCTAAATTATTAAGCTAAACTATGTTTGTGACCTTATTTGGAGATAGACCATGTCATGTAGATGGATTGATAATCTTAGTAAAATCAATCTTCTTTGTATATCTGGATGTAATGTGTGGTGATCTATTATTTGAATTTCAGTTTCCATTTCTACCTTCATATATACTACATTCATATACATATAAATATAGTTTCCATCTTCATATGCACTAAAAATAAAGGCAGAAAACCTTGGCTAGGAAGGTAAAAAATGCTGTGAAGGCCTGAGTTTTATTAAAATTTTCACTGTGCATTGGTCAAAGCTGATGTGCTGCAGAGGTGTAACACATTTCCTTTTTTAGCCCTGCAATCCACATGTGAATCACCATTAACTACTGAAACTGCTCATCCAGCTCCTTGTGGGATGTGGTTCTTACTTACCAGTAGCAATTACCAGTATGGATTGTGAAAATGCTCCAGTGATGAATAGGTATTTAGGATTCTATAGAAAACTCACTATTGGTTACTGTATTTCAGGAAATCAGATGAAATTTCAGGAACTTAGAGAGGAATAGAATGGCTGGAATGCTGGACCTTAATCTATAACTCACCAAATGGTAA
>VZTR01024577.1:8893-29279 GCA_013400775.1 Chaetops frenatus
CTGCTGATGGGAGGTGTGAAAAGCGCCGGGGAAGGGAGGGGATGGGGTGGTGATTGCTGGCTGGGATGGGGGTTTGTGCAGGTTTGTCATCCCCTGCAAGCACAGGGCGGTGGGGGATGCTGCCGATGGGGGCTCCGTGCTGGCCCCGCCGCTAATTCCCAGCCTTTAAGCTCAAGGACTGCGGGCGCGGATAATCGAGATATTCTTGTCCTTAAGCCTCTCAAGGGTTGCAGGTCTTAAAAAAGGGCCCCGGCTGTCGAGGAGGGCTGGGCTGGCGGGGCTTTAGCGGGGTGGGAGCAGGGGGGCAGCCGGGACAGGCTCAGCAGGTGATGCCCGTGGCTGGGGCTGGATCAGTGCGGCTTCGGCGGCCGCTGCCAGGGAAGTGCTCCCAGTGTTGGGAGCAATCCTGTGGGAGCAGCCGGGCCTGTCGCCTCATCCCGGTGCTGCCTGGCTCTCCTGCCATCCTGGTCCCTCTCTGAGGTGTTGGTGCCCCATTCCTAAACGGTAACAAGCTCACCAAAGGGCACTTTTGTGTTTCTGCTGTTTAGCCACCCTTCCTCGCCTGCTTTCTTCGTTCCTCTCCTCCTCCTCCTCCTCCCTCTGCCACCCCTGGGATCCGTCAGCGTTACTGCTTTGCCTTCAGCTGTGACCCTCCAAGAGCTGGCTGTTCCCTGCTGTTGTCACCCCTCCGTGTCCCTCCCCTGGAATATTAACACCACAAATCACAAGCGACAGCCCGGGCTGGAGCCCCTGTCGCTCACACAACGGCCGGGAGGAGGTGTCGGAGCAGGGATGGGACACGTGGTGGCTTTGTCCTTCTCCTCCTTCTTCTCCTCAGGGCTGTGTTTTGCTCCCAGACAGAGGGAAGTGGCTGAACCCACCTCTGAAAGCGAGGAGATGGAAGGCTAGAGCAGCAAGGCTGGGATTTTTGGATGCAGGCTCCTTCCCACCTCTGTGTCCCTGGATGCGTGGCTCTCCTCTCTCCTCCACCCAGCCAAGTCCAGCTTGGCCATTGTGTTTCCTTCTTTGCAAACTCCCCCGGTGCTGGGAATCCTGGAGCTGGGCTGGGAAGGAGCCATGCCCTGTGGGAATGTGTGCACTCCCAACCTTTGCTGTGTGGGGAGCTGAGGAGTTCCCGTGTTTGGTGCGTGCTGGGATCGCTCCTGTGCAGGGAAGAGCAGCTGTAAGGGGGATTATGGGCGGCTTTTTTGCACCTGTGTGTGCAGCCAGGTGGGCAGGGGTGGGGGCTGTGTGGCACTCCTGAGCCTGGCACCCTCTCTGCACTGGCAGGAAGATGGGAGAGCACACCTGGGCACAGCTCTGGGGGATGCAGTGGTCATGGACAGCGTGGGGGACACGGCTCTTCTTGCTGGGCTCCTGCTGCTGAGGGGGAGTGCAGCCACCCGAGGGTGGGATTGCTGTGGGGAGAACGGGCAGTGTGGGTTGTTGTTCCTGGTAGGGTCCCTCCGTGCCTCAGTTTCCCCCAGCAGTGAGTGTGGGGGAAGTACGGAATGGGACAGCTGTGGCTTGGCTGGAAGGTCACTGCCCGTGCTGGGTGCATCAAATCGTTCTGGATCACACCCTGCTGAGGCAAACAGCATCCTGGGTTATCCTATTGCTCCGGGAGCTTGCCAGAGCCTCAGCCAGTCCCTGGAGAGCCGTGGGAGAGCAGCTGCCAACCAACCAACCCGCTTGGCTTTGGCGGTGACAGTGACAGCAGGGGAGGCAGCGGTGGCACCAGCAGTGCTGCTCGCAGTGAACACACAGCCCTGGCTTTGCTTTGCTCTCCCATTCCCCCAGCCATGCATTCCCAAGGTTTTTATTTGAGCTGTGCCCCCCGGGATGGGTTTGGGAAGGGCCAGGGTGGCACGGGCAGGGCGGGGAGCGGGCGCTGCTGCCTGCAGGGCGCTGCTGGAGCCGACCTTCCCTCTCCACTGACCTTCATGCCCATCAGCATCAGCTCTGCTGCCTGTCCACGTCCAGGGATGCTGGGCTGGGAGGCTGGGCAGCCATTCCCAAGGGGGCTCTGGGGGTTTGGCAGAGCCTCAGGGAGGTGGGGGTGTGCTGGGGTGGATCGTTCAAGGACTTTGGCTCGCTAACAGAGGTTAAAAGGGGAGCCATGGGATCTGTTGGAAAAGCTGGTGCTGCTCGTTGTTGGCCTCCCCTCGCCCCTGCCCACCCACATTGCCAAGGGGAGGGTGGGAGGCACAGCTGAGGAGCAGCCATTCCCCATGGACTGTCCCCATGGGAAATAAAGATGTAACTGGTGTGGAAAATCCATGTGGACTTGGCATCCCTGGAGGAGCTGGGGAGCTCTGGGCACTGGGTACCGATCAGAGTCCTGGATCTTCGTGGGTGCCAGTGTAAAGACCCCTGGATGCACATGTGGGGAGGGCAGGGGATGGTCCCTGTTCCCAGACTGCTTCTCAGGGTCGCTCAGCTCCCTCTCAGGGGTGTTTGGCTGTTACTGACTGAAGCCCCTCCATGGTCACCAAGGGACTGTTTTGAGGGGGGGAATTGCCTTCTTTAGTCTGTTCTGCCATGACTTTCTGCCACACTGTGAAACAGGCTGGGGGAAACACTCAGAAATGTCTTCTTGGAGTCACAGGACACCCCTCAGCTGTCACCCAGAGTCACTGGAGCAGTTTTGGACCAAAGCATCACCAGCTGCCTGTGTGGAGGACCCCAGAGCTGACATTGCCCCAGCCTCTTCATGCTCCTTGAGCCATCCCATTCCCACTGATGCCCAGGGAACGCTGTAAGGAAATGGGTGGCAAAACCACAGTCCCAAGGTCTCCCCAGTGCTGCACCCAAAGTTACCTCAAGCAACATCCCCTTTTTTTTTGGAAACATTTCATAAACCAAGCTGCCAGAACGATGGACTGAGCTCCCCATCAGCTGGATTACAAATGAGAAGAACCATCAGCCCATTTGGGGTACCCCAATATCCATGGACTGCCAGTTTTCTGATGTGTAGGGCTCCTGGTTGAATTCATCAGTGCTTTGCTGCAGGGTCCCTGTCCCTGCCCTGTGCCAGCCCTGTCTTGGCCCCTCATGCCAGCTGAGCTGAACCCGAGTGATGCTGCAAGAGCCCTTCCTGATTCCCTGTGATTGTTCTCCTCTTGGGCCTGCTCCAAAGCCCATCCATGTCCCTGCAAATCATTCTGAGATTGCTTTGTCTGAGAAGAGACTGGTTTGAGAAAAGTGTTGAAATACCACAGGAAGTGCTGTTTTTCTGAGATATCTGCCTCAGTCAGAAACGGGAAAAAACCCCTGATCTTGGATGGGAGTTTACTCACCTTGGGCTTCAGCTGCCTGAAGTTTCTTCCAACCAGGAGCAGAGCAGAGTTTGGGCACGGAATGGGTGCCCCTGAAGGAGCTGCTTGGCGTGGCTGTGGGTACCACGGAGTGCCTCCTGTGTAGCACCCTGGAGAGGGAGCTGCAGTGGGACAGGAGTGGGTGGGTGCCCATCTCTGCCCGGTGTGTGACAGGGACTGGTCCCTGTAGGTGTCCGGTGGCGGGGTTTGCTCACAGGGTTGTCACCTTCCCCGCTGCTTGGGGAGGAAGAGGTCCCAGGGTGAGCCAGGCAGTGCAGGCAGCACCCACTGCTCTCCTGCCTGCTCCTGGGCCAGCTACCTGGCCAGGGGGCTGAGGCCTCCCTCTTGGAAAAGAGGAAAAAAATAATAACCTGCAAGCCAAGAAGCTGGGAGCGTATTTATCACGGGGAAGAAAAAAGGCTCTGTTCCCTCTCTGCGCGGCGGCTGTTTATCACACTCACAAGGGGATGGAGAAAATGTTCCATTTGTTGGCTACAGCCGGCAACCCACACAGCGTATAAATTAAGGGCTTTTACATGCAGAGTTCCCGAAATAAAACACACACACACACACACACACAAAAGAGAGAGGAGTTTTGTGTCAGCCCCGGCGCGCTGCCTCTCCCTGGCTGTCCCTGCGCCCCGGCCCCGGCCCGGCGCTGGCTCCCGTTCAGGAATTCCACATTATCTCCCAGCGTTTCCAGCTTCCTCAGCAGGGAACAGCTCTGCTTCTGTCTTCTTGCAGCCACATCTGGAAAGTGTTAGGCCGGGGTGTCAGCCCAGCAAGGCTGGCATGAGCTGCCCCCGGCACGGCACGCTGGCTCCGGCACCCTGGCCCGCCTCCCTGCCCGCTCCGGGCCTCGCCTGCCTGGCCTGTCCATGCCCTGACACTGCACTCAGCCTTCAGACTGCCTCTCCCAGAGGGCTGAGGGGCTGAGTTTTCTCTGCTTCCCCTTTCCGGAGAGTTTTGAGGGAGTTTTTGTAGCTGCCGTGGGGAGAGAGGGCTCCAGGGAGCTCCAAGGATTGACCTCTGCATGGATGCTCTGCTGTGGTCAGGGATGCCTTCCTGTGGTCAGGGATGCTCTGCTGCAATCAGGGATTCTTTCCTGTGGTTAGGGATGCTTTCCTTTGGTCAGGGATGCTCTGCTGTGGTCCTCCTGTGCTCCCTGTGCAAATCCTCTTGGCACCCTTTTGGAAAACTCGCTGCCTGTTCAGGGGAGTTTTCAGCCCCTGGATCTGTGTCTGGACTGGCATCCCTGAGCTGTAGCTCAGCAGGGATGTGGTGCTGCATCTGCTGGAGGCTGGAGGATGGAGTCTGTGGGAGGTGCAACCTCTGTGACTCCCCAGTGCTCTGGGAGGTGTCTGGGGAGGTTCTCACTGCACTCTGCCTGCTTGTAATGCCTGTGGGCTCATCCCACTGGGATTTCTGAGTTTCTGAGGGAGAACCTGGGGCGTAAAGACGTTTGGCTGCCAGCATCTCAGGCCCCCAGGAGAAATCCCCATGTGGTGTGGGCACATGGAGATGCCCAGCTGGATGATCTTCAGGTCTTTTCCCACCGCAGTGTCTCTGCTTGCAGCGGGGCAGATGAAAATGAAAGAGCTCCCTGCAACATCCCGGTGTTTTTGGGTTCCCTCTGCGGTCCTTGGGGGACCCTGGTTCCTTGCTGCAGGTGTGGTGGGTGACACTGGAGAGGGGGAAGGAGCTTTGCAGGTGTGATGGGGGACACTGGAGAGGGAAGGAGCTCTGCAGGTGTGGTGGGTGACACTGCACAGGGGGAAGGAGCTTTGCAGGTGTGCTGGGTGACACTGGAGAGGGAAGGAGCTCTGCAGGTGTGCTGGGTGACACTGGAGAGGGAAGGAGCTCTGCAGGTGTGGTGGGTGACACTGGAGAGGGAAGGTGTTCTGCAGGTCTGATGGGTGACACTGCACAGGGGGAAGGAGCTTTGCAGGTGTGCTGGGTGACACTGGAGAGGGAAGGAGCTCTGCAGGTGTGATGGGTGACACTGCACAGAGGGAACACGGGTGGTTCAGGGACTGATGTGCCCTTCAGAGCAAAGGACACGGAGAGGTGATGGCTTGTTTTCCAAAGGGGATAATGACAGTGACCTGGAAGCAGTGCCTTAATGACCTAATGACCGGCGTGTGCAATCCTCGGGAGGGTCTTTGGCAGGGAGGGAGGTGGAAGTGCTTAGATGTGCCCTAACCAGACAGGGCTCCCCTGCTCCCTGACTTTTTTCTCTCTTTTTTTTTTTTCTTTTTTCTTTTTTTTCTCCCTTGCTTTTAACCTGGCAGCCCTACCATGATGGGATTTTAAAATTAAAGCTAAAAAAAAAATAAAATCCAAACAAAACCAGAAAAAGAAAACAGGCCTTGGTTTTATAGACCCTACGGATGCATCCGGCACCAAACTGATCCCAGATGCAGCTCCACTGTCAATAGTGTTACACGAGGGATCAATCCCCTTCATTGTTTTATGTGGCCTCTACAGCATCATCAGCTAATTAAAGCTAATGGGTCCCAGAGCAGCACTGACAGCATCTGATCCTATCAGCCTGCACAGCCTTTCTCTTGACGGGCCACTCCAGAGGCAGAGCCTGCACTCCAGACCCTGGCAAAAGGCTGTATTGACTCGGAGGATCAGGCTACAGATCAATGGGAACTGTTGTTAAACAAACATCGCGGGATTAATGTCAGCTCCGCAGGGGGAGGAGGTCGATGGCTGCTAATTCGAAAGGGGTGGGAGGGAGCAAGGGGGGGACGCGGTGACAGCGGTGACAGGACGTGCAGGGGGAGAGGCCACGCTCTGGAAATGCTCCCCGTGTCTGTGGCAGCGTCTGAGCATTTCCCAGTCTCGGGTTTATCATCAGCCTGGGCAGGAGGCTGTGCTGGACGGGAGCCCAGTGGTGTCCCCAAGGGCATTGGAGGTGCCCAAATCCCTTTGCCTTGTGCGTCAAGGGCGGCGTGGTGGCCTTGGGCTGTCCCCAGAGGGGACAGGGACCCCTGTGTCCCTTCTACGGTCTGTGCTTGGCGTCAGCAGCTCCCCCGTTGTGGTGGACCACTAAATCTCGGGTTCCTGCTTTCCCTTCTCTTGTGGCTCCCGCTGTTCCTTGCCTGGGGATCAGGGATGCCCGGGGATGTGGCTTGGGAAGGTTTCCATTCCCACAGCCTGTGCTGCAGGCAGTCTGCTTCAGACTCTCTCCTGTTTTCCCCTGTTTTTTTCTCCCATTTCTCAGTGGCTCAGAAAGTCTTTAACTCAAAGTAGCAGAGCTGGGAGGGTCAATCCTGCAGGGGGGACCCTTGACTTTGGACTTCGCATCCCTTCAATCTATCCCTGACTTGACCAGGAGAAAAAAGCCCGAGGAAGGCTCCTTCCCACCACCACCACCTTTTCATCCATCATCCCCTGGATCGGCTCGTGCTGCCACTGTTATCCAAAGTGTTTCCTGCCGGGGTCGGAGGGAGGATTGGAGCAGCTCTTTGGGTGCTGGGCTGGAAGCAGGAGGCAGGAACGCTCCCGAGCTGCTCCCAGCTGACATCTGGGAGCTCAGCACAGCTCCAGTGTCAGCACAGCTGAGAGCAGAGGAGGTGGGAAGCCCCAGACACCTGCAGCTCGGTTAATAAATATTTCTTTGGAGGTGACAAATTCTCTCCTGGATGAAGCCAAGATAGCAGAAGGAGCATTGCGGGGGAGTGACGGGGTGTGCTTTTTTTGGGGGGGATGTCGAAAGGAGCAGCTGATGAACCAAAGGATGTTGAAATCCACATTAATTTCCCTGACGTGGCTGCCTGACGTCAGGGCAGGCAGGAAACGTCCCCCTTGGCAAGAGAGAGCTTGGCACAAGGAGCCCTCATCCCCTGGGGACGGTGGGAGCGTGGCTGGGGGCTGGTAAGATGTGACGGGAAGGATCAGGAGCCAGGAGGATGCCAGGTTGAGGTCTGGTATCAATAATGAAAGGGCTGAAGTTTAATTGTTCTCTTAAAAAGGGGAAACGAAGGGAAGGGAGCAGCCAGGGTGGTGGGTGCTGTCACCTCGCTGTGTCTCAGGGCTCTGCTGGGTGATTTCAGGGTGCTGGGAGCAGGGCCTGGGTGAATGCCTCGGCACTAGTCCTGGGGAGATGGGAAAAGCTGCTTCTGTTTCTCCCCTGCTCCATCTGTGTGCGGTCAGGGGAAGGGAAACTTCCTGTATTGGGACTCGGGGAGATTCTCTCTGTACCAGACCAGTGTTCAGCAGTCCAACTGGAGCTCTCTGTGCACCGGGGCTGCCGAGTGCTGTCAGCAGTGGGGACAAACCCATCTCCTGTGGCTGTGCCATCCATCCCTGCCCCGAAGCTGCTGCTGGGCCCTGGGTTGCAGCCGTGTCCCTGCAGCTGCAGAGAGGGGCCAGGACCAGTTGTGCAGCTCCGTGCCGGTGACTCACGGTCCTCTGGCGTGGCAGGAAGCGGCTGCTGCCATGCTGGTGTGCGTGGGCAGCGGGGCAGTGCCCTGCCACATCCTGCAGCAGCTCAGCTCCATGCCAGGCTGCAGCAGGAGCCCGGGACACGGCAGGATGTGGGTGTCAGACCTGCTGGGTGCCTTGCAGGGCACGTGCTCCCAGCTGGTGACCCGGTCTGTGGCACATCGGGCTGCTGCTCTTGGGGTTGAGCACAACCACCAAGGGGTTTTGGTCTCGGTTTTGCTTGTGCCAGGAGGTTTTCTCACAGGGATCTTCCCTGCCCTGGCTTTGGCAGGCTGCAGCCACCGGCCTTGTCAAGCTGAAGGTTTGAGGAGAGCTCTCCTGGATGCTCTTTGTGCACCCTGTGCTACCATGGAGTGGAGAACTCTCCCCACTGCCCCTTGCTCATCTTTGCCACGTGGAAATGGGCTCAGCAAAGCCAAAAC
Source organism: Chaetops frenatus (assembly GCA_013400775.1). Classification (NCBI taxonomy): domain Eukaryota; kingdom Metazoa; phylum Chordata; class Aves; order Passeriformes; family Picathartidae; genus Chaetops; species Chaetops frenatus. The sequence goes on from VZTR01024577.1 coordinate 17,088, forward strand.
TGAGCAAACTCCCAGCCCTGGCACTGGAGGAGGCTTTACCCCTCCCAGGAGCCGGGGTGTGAAGCTGCCAGGCCAGAAGCACAGAGAGGCTGGCGAGCTGCTCCACTGTCCCCTGTCCTGTGGGGACCTGGGGTGGCCGTGGCAGAGCTGGCAGCGCTGGAGCAGCAGGGACCTGGGAGATTAATAATGGAAGCACTGGCATCCGTTTGAGATTAGCGAGAGAAAGCTCAGTGCCCATCTCGCCCAGCATGTAACTTTAATGCCGAGATAATGAGCAATGATATTTATTTGTAAGAGATCTGGCGATATCGCTGCCCAGGGAGCAGCCAGGAGCTGTCAGAGCCCTCTCCAGCCCTGCCGTGGCTGTTCCCAGCTGTAACCCAAGAGCTCCCCTCCGTCCCAGCTCACTTTTCACGCTCCAGCTCCGTTCACCGAGCAGGACATGTGGGCTCCTGGGGAGCCCTGGCTAAGATTTGCTGAAGCTGCTCGTGATTTGGGCTGTTGTGGTGAGGAGATGTTGGTCTTGAAGGGGGGTTAGGAGCATCCCCCGGGACCTGCAGGTCAAGCTGCCAGGACAGGGTTTAAACCCACCTCAGAGCCTGCTCCCACACTGTCCCTTGGAGCATGGGGATGTGCCCAGGGAGGATATGGGATGATCTTTCTCGCCAGCTGAGCTGCAGAGGGGAGGGTGGTATGGAATGCCTGTGAGCAGGTCTTTCCCTCCACCGAGCCACTGAGATTTTGGGGCTGTTTTGGGGAGTCTGGGAGCAGACAGCTTTTCCTAGTGGCAGACAGCTTTTCCTTGCCTCCTCCTGGCTGGGTCCACCAGGATGTTCGAGGCAGTGACACCCTGTGCTCTGGGGAACCAGGTGTGTCTTGTGGGTATTTGGGCTCCCTCAGACATCCCCCAGGTTGGCAGCAGGGCTGTTCCTGCTTCCCTGCCCTGCGTGGGTTCTTCCAGGAGGGCTGAAGGATGCCCAGCGTGCTGTTGTGTAACTGGCCAGCAGGCAGGCTTAGGCCGCCTCTGCCAGGTGGGTGTCCCTTCCTTATTAAGCCATCCCCGGGGTAATTAGTGGGTTAAAGCCTGATGAGATAATGCTCCATTATTTTTGTGCTGTTGGGGGGATTAGGAGCAGCGGGATTTCTCGGCGGCTTTATCTCGGCTCGGGGCCGGGGCTGCACGGCACGTTCGCAGGCCGGTAAGAGCACTGGGCATTCCCGGCACCGTGACATCCCCATTCCCGGGGGGTGCAGGCATGGGGAGCCGGGCACGGGGGGCTGCTGGTGCAGGGGCTGTGCCGGCAGGGATCTCCTGGGAGTGCCTGGGCAGCCCCATCCATCACGGCGCTCCCGGCTGCGCGCCAGCGGAGCGAGGAGGTGACGCTTCCAAATAAACAGGGAGAGGTGGGTGGTGCGCGCCGGGCCAGGAGCGGAGGGCATCCCATGGGGGCTTCTCCCGTGATTTATGGCCGGGACAACACGGAGCCTCTGGGAGCTGTTTGCTGAGAGTGCTGCTCGCTGGCTGTCACACCGGCGTGGGCTGGCGTGGGGGCTGCGAGGACAAACATCCCCCGCGCGTCGCTGCCGTGACACGAGCGGTGACACGAGGCTGCCCGCGCCCCTTCCCGGGAGCCCGGCCAGGGACACCCTCGGGATGCTGATGGAGCTGGCCTTCAGCCCTCCCACAGGGATGCTCTGGTGAGGGAGGTGCGTAGCTGAAAGCAGGAATAGAGTGAAATGTGCTTAGTGAAACAGGGCCTGGCTCGGCGGGGCTCCCCTCCCGCTGGCACCCCGGCGCAGCCAGCCCCGGAGCCGGAGGGATGGAGCTGGCACTGGAGCAGGGAAGCAGGCAGGCTGGACGCGGGCCAGGCTGCACACTTGATCCAAACACAGCTGGAGCTGATCTGATGAAGTGAGAGGTTAAGAAGAGAGCATCTGTTATCTAAAGGGGACACACAGTGGGAAACTGTAAGCTCTTTATTCCCCCCACCCCACCCCCTCTGTTCAGTGCATCATCTCCGACTTTATTTCTTTGATTTATTAAGGAAGCCTGAGCTTCCGGGGCTGTAATTAAGTGCCACTGTGTGAGCTTTTGATAGTGCGTGAATGATATAATGGCTCGCACGGTCGCCGTCTGCTCAAGTGCTTTAGGACCGAGATGGGAGGAGCAGGGATGGATCCCTTCTGCCCATCAGCGAGCAGGGCTGAGGCACTGGCGGGTTCAGCCGAGCACGGCGGTGTCCGGCAGAGGAAGCAGGGAAGGGTGTAAGGAAACGCTTAGCACCGTGGTGGGAACAGGGCTCAGGAGGGCATCCCTGACCCAGGCTGGGAAGGGAGTTCACATCCCCTTGCAAACGTCCATCAGAGCATCTTTACAGCTGCTGGAGGCCGAACCGGGTGTTGCCCCTCCCAAATGTCCTTGTTCCCTCCAAGCTGTGCCTTGTGCTGGAGGTGGAGAGGGCACCACAGAGCTCTCAGGCAGCTCGTGGCTGCTCCGCGGTGCCGTGCCAGGGCTGGTTTTAGGGTAGGACATCCACAGGCTCGGGCAAGAGTTGGTGTCGGCATCCTCAGCAATCCCTGCAGGTTCCCCGGTGCTGCCCGGAGGAGTTTGGTGGCAGAGCCTTGGCCTGGAGCCAGGGGCTGGGGAGTCCTGGCCGGGAGCAGCTCCTGCAGCCTCTGGAAGAGGGCCAGCGCTTGCAGGCACACGCAGCTGGAGGTGCCACGAGGGATTCAGCGGAGCTGTGTCACCACCCTGCCACCCTCCCCTCCCTGCAAGGTGTCCCCTGCACGAGGGAGGGCTCCCAGACAGGGGGGCATTTCCAGGCAGACACTCGGCGTTATTGCAGTGCCAAGGGAAGGCTCTGTTCTCATTCCCGCCTGGCACAATGGGCTCTGATCACCGTGTCCCTGTCCCTGTCGGTGTCCCAGGCCACGCTGGGACCTGGCAGTCGCTGCTGATGGCTCTGGCTTTCCCCCCAGGGCTCAGTTCTATTCCCGGGATGGCTGCTGAGCCTCCCTCTGTGCCCAGCAGAGCTGCCCGGGCACCCCGCTCAGCCACGCTGCGGTTTTAGGCAGATATAAATTTCTTTTTCCTGTAAGGAACATTTTTGATACATAAGCAGGATTATTTCCGTGGCTTGGCCAGCGGCCACAGGAGGAGCGAGCTCGGGGCCTGGAGAAGAATTTTCGGCTCCTGGCTGAGGGGGAGAGGAGGAGGAGAAAAAGGAAAGGATAAAAAAGCTCAGCCCTACGTGTAAATAAACTTAAAAATAAAAAGTGACAGAGATTATTTGCTGCTTAATGAACTAAAATGACCAACCTCCCACCATGCAGCGACATTGTTTATAAACTACAGAAAGGGCTTTATTTTAATGGGCAGTAAATCCCATTCATCCCCAGCCCTGGCAGTGCGGAGCGTGCGGGATGAATAGGCTGGCTCTGGACGCAGCCTCCTCGCTCCTGGGGCTTCTCCGAGGGGTGTTCTTTCCCTCTTTTCCCATATTTGCCATTTTCCTCCCTTCCTCCTCTCTCCTAATCCCCTCCACTGTGCCGATAGTGGGGTTATCTGGCCAGGAAGAGAGGAGGAATCCGTGCCTGTGCCTCGGCATGTCACATCCGCTCGCGTTTGTTTATTCATTTGAAAAACGCTCCCTCCCTCCCCTTTCTGTCTCTGGGTGGCAGCTGGAGAGTGGCCCGAGATAATCACAGCCTTATTTTTTATTTATTCCTCTTAAATAAAGCCTCCTGTAGCCTGCAGGCAGATCTTGTCCAGTTGCCCCTGTCCTGTGCTCCTGACTCTGCAAACGGGGAGTGATGGTCCTCGGAGCAGAACCCTGGTCCTCGAGCAGATCCCACTGAGGATCCCTCTCACGGGGAAAACGGTGGTTCTGATGTGGGGACAGCCCCACTGAATGTGGCAGTGGGGCAGGAAGGACCTCAGGAAGCAGCCCAGCAGTTGTAGGCAGGCAGTGCAGAGCAATGTTCTGTCCTGGGCAGAGGATTGTGGAAAATAAATATTTGGTCGAAGCATCTGTGGAAATGAGAGCATCTGAGATGGGGGGGTGAGTTTTGGGTGTAAAAAACGATGGCAATTATTTCTCCAGGTTTGGGAGCTGGTCAGGCCTCGCAGGGCACGTGGCTTTTAGTGGGCAGCAGGTTGATAAATGTGGATTGGGGGATCTTCAGCCGCTGGGAAAAGTTTGGAGCTGGTGCTCACCATAGGAGAGGGACCACGGTCAGGTCAGGAGGGAATTTCAGACACGCATGACTTCCCCAGCACCTCACAAAACTCCTGGCCATAACTCATGGAGTGATGTGCTCCTAAGGCAAGAAAGAAAATAGTAAGTTATCTGTTCCTGCTTGAGTTTAATATCCATAATCTGCCATTAATCAAAGCAGGGCTGTAAGATCCTTACTTAGGCCTAATCAGTGCATAATGGATTATCTACAGGAACTAATAAAAGGTAATTATCTATGCTTTGCAAGTTCCAATTACTGTACTTATATGATCAATTAATTCTTGTAACAGTTTCCCAGGTGCAATTTGTGTGACAACATCAGGCTGGCTGCAGGCAGAGGCTCAGTGCCTGCCTGGCTGCAGGGATGGCAGCAGGGATGCAGGGGAGCAGTGGGTGCTGCCAGCAGGGATGCTGGCTGGCATGGCTGGAAGCTGAAGGAGAGGAGATTCAGAGGAGGTTATCAGGAAGGAATTCTTCACTCAGAGGATGGGCACAGGTTGCCCAGAGAAGCTGTGGCTGCTCCATCCCTGGAGGTGTCCAAGGCCAGGTTGGATGAAACTTGGAGGAACCTGGAATAGAAGCCTGGAGGAACCTGGAATAGTGGAAGGTGTTCCCTGCCCATGGAGGAGGTGGAACTGAATGAACTTTTAAGTTCCCTCCCAACCCAAACCACGCTCTGTGGTGGGGAGGGCAGCAGCTGCTGGGGGCAGGGATGTCACCCTGCAGGCACAGCCACCCCAGCGCATCCCAGTTCCTGCCCTGGGAAAAGCCAGCTCCGTGCAGGGAGCTGAGGGACAGCGAGGGGCTGTCCTTGGTGGGTTTTTCAGCCATGCAGGGTGGTCCTGCCCCAACCCAAGCCCCTCTGCCCTGGGCTGTTCCCTCCTTGGAGGAGGAGCTGAGCACGGGTTCAGCGGCCGCTCGGCCCCGGCTGTCCCAGCAGGGCCCAGGGGACATTGCCCCGGGCTCAGCATCACCTCGGGGACCCCCAGTGCTCCCTTCCCATGCCCCCAGCACAGCCAGAGAGGCAGCTGGCTCCACTCATCTCCTGCTGCCTGTCCTCGGGTCCCTCTCTGCCTTGCAGAGTCACTGGAGGGTCTTAAGGGAGGAGGAAATATCCCAGCAATGTCTGTGCAGTGTTAGGGGCGGCTTAAAATGGCAATAAATTTGAGACACTTTACGTGTCCACTCGGGGCCCAGCCTTGTTGGGGGTAATTGGAAGCAGATTGAGGCACATGGCCGATCTGAGGGTTCTTGCAGGACCCGGGATGGAGGAGGAGAGGTGCTGGGGAATGAAGGGAAACACCATTCCAGCCATGCTGGGTGGAGCCCCGGAGCCAAATCCTCCCAGGCTGACCCCGGACACCTCCTCAGCAGTGCAGCCCTGACTCTTCACTCAGCCTCTGCTTCTTCCTTCTCTTTTGGGGTTTTAAAAAAAATGTTCTGGAGCTCAGCAATCCAGTGTCACCTTTTGGTGTCCTGCAGAGTCAGGATATCTTGTGGGCTCACTCGGATTTGGGGTCGTAGTGCCAGGTCCTGCCCCTGGGGTGGCCTTGCTGGGACATGGGGATGTGTCACCTCCTCCCTATCCAATCCCTGTCCTATTGAACCAAACCCTTCTCAGGACCCCAGGCCTGAGGGTGTTTGGGAAGGTACTGGATGGGTTTAAGGAAGTTCTCTCAAGATTTGTTCCAAATCTTTCTCTTTGGTTTGATTGCAGCCTTTGCAGAATTTCGCATCGCTGCAAAGGAGCAGAAACAAGAAATTGTTTCAATACAAAACTCGTTTTTTTTTTTAAAAAAAAACAGCTGTCGACATGGGATGTTTTGAGAATTTCCATTGTTACTTCCCCCAGACATGAAATTAATTCATCTGTGTAAGTCCTTTTTCTGGGAACAGTCCTGGTTTCATTGACATTTTTGGTTAACACAGAAAAAAGGCAAGCCCACAAAAAGAAAAAAAAAGGAAAAAACAACCCCCTCCCAAGCCTTTCCACTTAAAAAAAGAAATTCCCCTCCCAGCTCTCCCAGTGCCCAGGGTACAACCACTGCTTTGTTCCCAGCATGGGTGATGTTCCCAGCTTGCTCCAAGCTGTTCTGCTGGATGGGGCTGGAGGGGAAGGGATGTTTCCTCCTCCCTGCTCTCACAAGAGCTCTGGGACACGATGGTTTTGGGGGATGATGTCTCTGTGGAGGCCAGAATTTCCTGGCTTGGTGTGAGTTGGGAGGTTTGGGCATTCCTGGAGCTTGGCTGAGTCTCGGGATGGGGAGGTGGAGGCTTGGTGTCTCCACCACCTCGAGGCACCCACTGACCACTGAAATAGCAGAGCTGAGGACAGAAACCAGCTCCCAGTGCAGCCCCCTCCTCTCCCCTTGGCTGCAGGGCTGTCCCCTGCTCTGTGCTGTGTTTCTGCACTGATCCTTCCCCGCTGCTGGCTCCTGGCACCATCCACTGCTTCCTTTGGTTTGGTTTTCCAGGCCCTGGCCATGTGTCCAGCCCTGCCCAGCGGGGAGGGAACGCTCTCCGTTGCTGCTGGGGATGCTGCCACACACAGCCCTCAGCCCAGCCCCTTCCACAACTGCTTTTCTCTCCTTTTCTTCCTTTTGTTTCATTCCTCTTTTATGTTTTTTTTGGGTTTTTTTTTATTTCCCTTTGCCCCAAGCAAGCCACCACAGGCTCCTTTAGACATTCCCCTGCAAACTATTCTCCCACTCCCATTGCCCCCATCCCAACCTTCTGCTGCTGCTTCCTTGTCTTGGCTGGGTGTCTGGGTTGCAGGGACTGAGTCTGGGCATGCCAAATCCCATCCAGTCCCATTTCATACCTTTGATTCCAGCTTCCCAACCTCCCCTGTGCAGACGTGACTCCCTGCCCGTGGATGTGCCCACCTGGTGCCGTGAGCTCTGCGGGTTGGGGTGGGTTTGGAGCTCAACACCCACCCTCTGGCTGGGTTTGCACCATCCTGGGACAGCTCATCTTGCACTGGATTCCAAAACGAGCTTGACAGTGAGGTCACAGAGTCGGGCAGGTGATGCTGGCCAGGGGGCTCAGGCTCCTGGTGCGGGTGCTGGGCTCATCTGTGGGTTCCTGTGAGCAGGAGGGCAGGGATTCCATGCCCCAGCCTGGAGCTGCAGACCCCCCCAAATTCCCTGCTGGGGAGCTGGTCACAGCGAGGGCAGTTGGGTGCGCTGATTTAATGCTTCACATTGCACTAATCACAGGTCTTGTTGGATAAAATCCCAATCAACCCTGTCTGACAGGATTTGTGAAGTGTGGTTTCACGGGGTCTGGGGAGAGCTGCTGGCTCTGGCAGGTGTGGAGTGGGACCAGTGCAGATCACGTTGGGCAATCACTGCTGAGGAGCTGCTTGGCAGTGGGAAAGGCCAGCAACTGTTTGTCAGGATTAGGAGGCGTGTGGCTTGGCAAAGCCTGGCTTAGCAAGGGCCGGTGCAGATAGACACGTGTTCTAGACCAAATTTGTGTTTGTTTGCTCGCTTTGTTTTAATTTGAAACTGAACCCTCTTCCCTGTGGTTAGGTCCTCCCAGCTAAGCAAGTTTTAGCACAGGGAAGTTGCTCAAGGAAGGGAAAGGATGCTGGATGAGGCGTGAAGTGAGAGCAACCGCTGTCACCACAAACACTTCCCAACCTCTGGGAACAAAACCATCACCTCCCAACCTCTGGGAACAAAACCATCGGGGGTTTTGTGCTCCATCCTCTCCATTCATCCCCTTTTCCAGTGCATTATTTCCTAAGCCAACACTGCTGCTTTTATTATTCCTGCTTATTGTTTAAATAGCACCAGAGGTGTACACAGTGTTTTTCAAACAGTGGGGAAGAAAAGGACCTTTCTCAGGGGGGTTTTGTTCTAATTTAGGTGATTGTGGTAGAAATAATTAAGGCTGAGAGAAGCAGGGAGCACCACAGAGCAGTGTCAGAGCAGAGGGACTGGCGTGGAGCAAGGTCCTTGTGCCATCTTTCCCCTGGGAATAGGAATTCTGGGCTTTAGGAATGTGGGTGATGGGAGAGGCCTCACCTCCCTCAGACACAGCTCTTGTGCCAAGAGCTTCCAAAAGGAGAGGGAAAAACAATCCCGGACTTGTGGCACCCGGTAATGCACTGACCCAATTGTGCACTGCTGTGTAAGGGGAGAGAAATTCCTTCCTGACCCTTGGACTCATCAGCCCATGCCCTGAAGCATGAGATTTGATTTTCTTTATCTGGCTTCCCATAATTGCAGATGTCGTGGTCGGTGCTCCCCGTATCCCACCCCTCGGAAGCAGCATCTGCTGCCTTTAACTCAATGGACCTTCTCCTCTGGGAGTTCCATCCCGAGGCTTTGCTGGGAAGTGCCTGGAAGGAGGGAAGGATTGCTGGTTCCATCAGCCTTCCCAGCAACTGGGGGTTTTCCCAGGCTGGTGGCTCAGCTGGGGAGGGCAGGTGTCCCCGTTGCCGTGGACAAGGTGCCCAACATTTGGGATTTCTTTGGGTGCCCCGCCAGATCCCATCCCGAAAGGGTTAAAGGCTCTCGCCCCTTCCAGCCTGGGGAAGTGGAATTAGTCACAGGCCTCAGGAGAAGTGCTGGCCAGGTTATAAAAATGACAAACGAGCAGAAATCAATAACGAAGTTAGCGTTTTCTGGGAATGCCGGGCACGAACGGAAAAATACATCAGCACGGGTGGCGGGTGCTGGGACAGGCTGTCCCACCCCTTGGATTGTCCCTTTCTCCTCCCCATCATCTTTGAGGCTCCCTGGCACCATCCACAGTGGGATGGCCCTGCACACCGGCACCTCCCTGGGATTTTTGGTTCCTCTTGGAGCAGAGTTTGTGTGATTCCAGCTCCCTCTGGGTGCTCCTTCAGCGCGAGGCGGCTCCTGGGTATTGGAAATTTGGGATTCCAAACGGTGCCCCTGGGGAAGTTGAGTTTCTGGTTAATCTGCAGGATACAGGGTGGCATTCCCACAGCAAAGAGGGAGCATGGGAGGCCACGTTTCCTTTTCCAGAGGGACTTGGGCATGTCTGGAAAGGAAACGGCTGCCTAATTAGATGGCTTGAAAATCTTTACCGCCGCTCGTTACAGATTCATTCATCATCCCATATTGAAAGAACCACACTGCAGAAATGACATTATTATGATTATTATTATTTATAGTGTAAATATGAATGAGCTTAATCCCTTCCTAGCCTGGGCTGTGTTCAGAGAGTGACCCAACATCCCGGTGCTGCTTCTTGGCCCTGGTGTCGCCTGGGGTCTGTGCAGCCATAAACCTCATTTGGGATGTCTTGTGAATTTGCAGCAGTGCTTTAAAATGCATTAGAGAGGGGAAAACGTGGCCCAGGGGTGTAAATAGGGGGTGGGAGTGAGGGAGGTGATACCTGGCAGGTGTCACTGCAATGGGGAAGGCTGGGGTGACAAGGGGCTGAGCTGTCCAGGGGAGCAGGAGGTGTCTGCACAGCGTTCCAGGGTTGGTGGCTTTCCCAGGGCATTAACACATTTCTCTAATTGATACAAACTTCCTTAATCAGCCCTGGATTCTGGTTGACCTGGCTGGGTGTCCTGTTCCCTCCTTTGGGATGTGGTTTCTCTTGGAGTCAGTGCCTGGTGCCTGGAGCTCTGTCACGCCCATGAAGAGCCTCAGGGGTGGGTGGCAAAATGCAGATCTTGTTCCATTGTGGTTCTTCCCTGCCTGTGGTGGCCTGGGTGACACCCAGCCCTCGAGGAGCTGTTGGAGAGCAAGGGGTTAATGGAGGCTGGAGGTGATAGATACCTGGGAAGAACTCCAAGGGAATCAGTAATCTGGGATACTCACACTGCTCATTTTCAAGGCATTGTCTCCATCACCGCTTTCCAGTTGGAATTAGGGGGGCCACTGTGGACAAAGTGGAGCCAAAGCAGAAGCTCCAACGCCAAGCACCCCAAGAACTCCTCCAACTTAAAAAAATCCCAGAGCAAACCAATCCCACCCCCCCACTGCCTGGATGGAGTGAAGCAACACTGGGGAATGAAGGATTCCCATCTCCTCCTTGCCATCAGCTGGGCAGGGAGAAGGTGTGCAGTGCCCTGCTGGGATGAGATGGCCCTCAGGAGCGCCATGGTTGGGATCTCCTGCTCCCACAGGGAGCTGCCAGCACCTGCCTGAGGCACAGTTCCACCTGCTATGGCACATCCAGGCTCTTCCAGGACCACGGATCCACCGGAGCCGCGCCGGTGCGAGGCAACCTCCCTGCCTTGGGTCCCTGCCAGTGCCCAGAGCTCTGCCCCGTGCTGGTGGCACCAATCCAGCCCCCAGGCTAATGAGGTGGCTCCCAATCCTGGTTAATCATTTGCCAGGCAACGCTGCCGGGGTGTATCCGAATTCCTGGCTCCTATGGACACGCCGTGTGCTCGGCTGTCGCGCTCTCGCCCGGAGCTGCTGCGCCGAGTGTTTTGCAACAAAAAACCCCAAACCACATGAAAGCAGCCGAGTTTCATATTTCATTGTAACCCCGAATTCAGGTTTGCCAGGAGTTTCAGTAGTTCTACGAGCCTTTCCCACGAACCTGCAACGAGAGCTGTCGTTGAGCCCGGTTTTGATGCGAACCCAGATGCGACTCGAGTCGCTTTTGAGGTTTGTGCAAATGTGAAATGCGAGGGGTTTTGAGAGGAAGGAAGGAGGGAACCCAAACACACGTCAGGGCAGTGCTTGCAGGGATCCCTGTGCACATCTGGGGCCAAGCTGTGGTTCCTTGGGAGCCCAGGACTGTGGCATCCACATTCTCTACACCGAGGGGTGTTCTTGGGGATGCTTTGAGCCGACTTGGCAGCATCACCCCCCAAACCAGCTGCTAGAATTTGGGTAAGCGCTGGTGCTCTGAGCATCCTGGCTCTGGGGAGTGACCCGAGGACCTTGTGGCAGCTTAGCCCAGCGTCTGCCACCTCTGGGGCTGCCTTGGCGTGGCTGTGGCTTTGCTTCAGGAAAAACCCGGTGAAAGCCAGCAATGTGCAGAGCTGCTCCAAAAAAATCAACAGCGGGATGGGGATGGGGCTCCCTCTGAACCACGCCTGGCACACGCCCAGCCCTGCCTCTGGATTCTGTGTGTTATTGGATCCGCCCGCGGATCGCTTTTTCGGCAGCGCCGGCTTTCCTTTCTCCAGCAATTTCCTGAAATAACGTTAGGGAAATGTGAAAATCTTGAACTTTTGAACCTCCCCGGAGGACGGCGTGCAGGGGGGCGGCGGCAGGAGGAGGGGACGCCCGCCTCCTCCTTGACGTTTATTTTGGCTACAGGGCCTGGGGATGGGGAGGAGGGGGCTCTGCAGGCCGCAGAGGAGCCAGAGCAGCGCTGCCCCTTATTAATTAATGGCTTTCTCATCGGTGGGTCACGGAGGCGAGGAAGGCAGAGGAAGTTTTCTTTTGCCGGCAGATGCTGGGGAGAAGGGGGGAGTGCCTGGGCTGGGTGGCGAGGGCAGGGGGTGACACTCGGGCTGATGGATGGGGCCGCGGGGTTTTTGCCGGGCTCTGGACACGGAGCAGCGGAAAGGAGGAGAGAGGGGAAAGGGGATAGGCTGTGCCTGGGAAGTACTTTTCCCTCTGATGAACTTCAGAGGAGTATAAATCACTGCCAGGCTGCAGCTGCGGAGCATGTGACGCTGGCAAATTAATGGGCCTTCGGGAAAGGCGGCCATCACATTCCCCTCCGGCCTCTTAAAGGCACCGCCGGCCTTTCCAGGCCTGGGAATGGGCAACTGGGGGGTGTCAGGGTGGGTTGGGGGAGCCTTGTGGTCCTGTCAGCCCCTGAGTGAGCTGGGGCTGGGTGTGCTCATGGACATGGTCCGGTGTGAGGGCCCTGAGATGCTCTCCATGGTGGAACTCAATCCATGGTGAACTCAATCCATGGTGGAACTCAATCCATGGTGGAACTCAATCCATGGTGGAACTCAGTCCATGGGGAACTCAATCCGTGGTGGAACTCAATC
>VZTR01024577.1:29660-41512 GCA_013400775.1 Chaetops frenatus
TGGTGGAACTCAATCCATGGTGGAACTCAGTCCAGGGTGAACTCAATCCATGGTGCACTCAATCCAGGATGAACTCAGTCCATGGTGAACTCAATCCATGATGGAACTCAATTAATGGTGAACTCAGTCCATGGTGGGCTCCTTCTCTGCTGCCTGTGGCCAGACAGGGCCGAGAGGTGTTCCTGGGAGTGTTATTTTTGTGTCTCTGGTGGGGCTCGGTGTAATGGTGCCTCTACTCTGCTCTCACTCACCCAAGTTTTGTGTACAAGAGTGGAGGATGGAGACCCATCCAGGGCACCCCAAACCTTGTGGCTGAAGTGTTGGATTTGCAGCAGAGATGGGTGTCACACACCTGCCTGGGGCAGCAAGGTGCTGTGGCAGGGGACCTTGGAGCATCGTTCACACAGTGGCATCAGGAGGCCACCACGTGCCAGGGCTGGGCATTCCCAGCCATCCCATGAAAACCTTGCAGGCAAACTGCTGGAGGCTCTCCAGCTCATCCAGGGTCTCCAGGGCCACCACCCAAACCCATCACACCACCTTGCTCCTCTTCCTCACTCTTCTCTTTAAAGCAGTGGTGGAAGAGGGGGAGAATCCAGCATTGCAACTCCTGCCCGGTGCTGCTGGAATGTGGGAGGGGGAGGGAGCCGAGCCACCAGCCCAACAGTTAAAAATTACTAAATACTTCCCTAATATAATTAGGTTTCCATGCAAGCAATTGCCTTAATTGCCAGAGGGATGTGGGGCAGTGCGGGGGGAGCCAGGCTGGGCTGGCCCTGTGCTGCTGCTTTGGTTGGTGTCTCACGTTCTGCTCCAGCTGGAACAAGGGATGTGTGGGGGTGAAGATATTCCCAGGGATTCCCCAATAAAGATTTGGCTGGGCAAAAACTAAATAAAAGTGCTTTGTGATCATGGTTGGGCTGGTGACGAGCAGGACCAGTGTCACCCTCCTTGGGTTTGCTGTAAGATGAGCTCAGAGTCTACCAGGACATGCTGCCGTTTAAATTCCTGTTTATTTTCTAAGTGCTGTTGGAGCAGGGAAAGTTAGGCAGGCAAAAAAAAAAAAAAACCAACAAAAAACCCAAAAAACCCAGAGCCCACTCTGTGATTTACGTGGTAAAGGAGATAAGTGGGGATTTAAGGAGAAGGGAATTTATAATTGAGACGAACGTGTAACATGAGCACGGATCCAAACAGAGAGATTGTGATCAGAAGTGTGAGGAGAAGCTGGGGTTTATTAATGAATTGTCTCATCCATTTGTCAGCTGAAGAGGAGCAGCCTTTCCCAGCAGCTGGAGGTGGAGGGGGTGGATGTGAGGATTCTCTCGGCGTTCCCAGCACAGAGATCGAGGCTGCCACCTTCCTGCCCGGCTGGATGGTGCCCAGCCTGGAAGTCCAAGGCAGGATTAGAGGAAAAAAGGAAGTCTGTGGTTTCTGGGAAGCTGGATGTTGTTGTTTTCCTGGCTGCAATCTGCCCTAGAAGTCTGGAGCTGGGGGGAGCTGCTGCTTGGCAGGGCTGAGAAGCACCCGAGGAAGGGCTTGTTGGAGCCTTCCTCAAAGTCCCTCATCTTCCTCATGCTCTCCCCCTGATGCCAGAGCTTGGCTGCAGTGCTCAGACACATTTGGGAAGTGCTGCTGACCCCATCCCACAGCCCTGTTGGCTCCCAGATCTTGGACACACCCCTCTCTCCTATCCTGGGGGCTGCAGTCTGGTGCAGACACATCTGACCCAGCTTTGGAGGAGCACTGGGAGCTGTGTGGAGAGCATGGAGAGCATGTGGGGCCCTTAGTGTCACACTTGCAGGAGCTGTGTGGCTGCAATCCTCATGGTTTGCCCTCGCTGTGCAGTGTGGGGGTCCTGCTCCGTGCTGTGTGGTCCCTGCCATGGCTCACCAAGCCTGTTGTAGGGGTGACACCAGGAGAGGTGACACCAGAGCCTGCTGAAGCCTCTCTGTTTCATGCCCCTCTCACTCCCTTTTATCCCTGCCCCGCGTTGCCTTTGGGGCCTCTCCATCCATTTGGGTTGGAAGGGGATGCTGGTGGTGCCCAAGGGGTTAACCCAGGGCTGTGCTCAGCTCTGGCAGGGAAACGCTGCCTGGACGTGGAGGGAACATTTTTGTGAGGGGTCCTTCCCCTTCCCAGGCCCTGGCAGTTATCTGTGGGCTGCCAGAGCTCCTGGAACGCCGAGCCCTGCTGGACATTGACCCGGCCGTGCCGAGCTCAATTAGCTGAGGCTATCTGATTGGACTTGGCGCAGCCTAATTAGCTCTGGACTCCAACCAGAAACTTAAACCCAAAGGCAGCTTGCAGGCAGCCCATCCCTTGCTGCTGGCCTGCCCGAGGGAGGGAGGGAGGGAAAAGCTTTCCCAAGGCTCCTCTCTGGCCTGGGAAGGGAGAACAACCCACCCAGCCTGCCTTCCCATCCCTCTGGCCACACAGCTGGAGCTGAGGGGGCTTAAACCTCCCCTCCTGCCCAAACTGAACCCCAGCAGGTCACATCAAACCAAAGGCAGCTTCTTTCTCTTGGAAAAAAGAAGTGCATGGCATCAGGCTTTCAGAGAGAACTTGTTTTTATGGAAGGGGATCTGAGTCTGCCTTCCCTGTCTTGTCACACACCTCCCTGTGCAGGCACCCAGTTCTCAGGCTCCTTCCTCCTCCTGGACCTGCAGCTGAGGGCCACAAAGTGGTTGGTTTGTCCCTGAGGGAACTGGCTCACTCCAGAGGTTCTCCAGTCATCCATGGAGGTGTGGAGGAGGAGCTGAGGTGGGATGGGATGGCTGCTTTGGGATCCTGGGTTCCTTTGCCCATTTGTTTCCAGCTCTGTGACCATTAAAGCACAGGAACACTGCTGGGAAGGGACCTTCAGGGATCTGTTGGCCAACTTCCCGCCAGGCATGGTTCTGAGAGGTGGGCATTCCTCCAAGGACACTTGGAAAACAGCATTCCTTGGGCTGCCCTTGCCCAGCTCCCAGCAGTGAAACCCTCTGGAGGGATGGCTCGTCCCACTTGGATGCTCATGAGATGTCTCCTGACCAGATGACACCTCCACGCCCATGCCAGGCTTGCTGAGTCTCAACTGAGAGATGGAAAAATCCATGTGGCCTTGCCACCCTTCAGGATCCCCTGAGGAAAACCACCACAACTGGTTTCCCGGGGAAACTGATTTTCTGGGAAACCAGTAAGCGGCGTTGGTTCTGCTGGTCAGTGGCGTTGCAGCTTTGGTGCTTTGGGCTGCCAGCTGCACACTGGTGGTGAGCACCAGTCCCGGCCCTGCTGGATCAATTAAAGCCCATTATGCCAAGTGAATGACTGTAATTATCTCAAATCTGGATTAATGTGCACGCACAGCACCGTAATATAATCCATGTGCCCGGTGCTTTGTGGGCCGTTGTTCCTGGGAGCCAGGCAGAGGCAGGGATCTGCAATTCATGGCTGGGCCTTCCTTCTCCTCCTCCTCTCACTCCTGCTGCTGGCTCAGACCTGAGCTTGGCCCATCCTGTAGGATCTCTGAAAGCCGTGTGGGCTGATGGTTGCTCTCGGTGCTGAGCTCAGGTGGGAGCAGAAGGCAGTGGGGAGGTGCTGTCCCTCCTGGCAGTCCCCAAAAGCAGCAGAACAGGGGTGGGTGCAGCACATCCTGCACTTCCAGGACTCGTTAATGAGTGGGGAACGCGTTTTAGCCCAGGGATCTCAAAGCCAGTGGTTGGGAGAGCTGCTGGGCTGCTCTGCTCCTGGTCTGCAGGATTTAGCCCATCCCAGATCTGCTGGAGGGAGAATATGGGAAGCTGGGAGTTGGGAGCTCCTGCTTCCCGGAGCACTCAGCATCCTTTTGGCTGCTTCTTGCCCTGCCTGCTTTGCAGAGGGGTATTCTAGGGCTCAGGGGAGCAGAACCCACAGGAGTGGAGAGCTTGGCTCCAGGTCTGAGCCCATCTCCTCTCCACATCGCTCCTCCCTGGAGCCCGGCATGGGGATGTCCCCAAGTCTTGGGGACAGTGGTTGGGATGAGCTGAGGCAGTGGGGCAGCACCTGGTCTGGGCTCTCTGGTGGGCCCAGCTCATGCCACGTGTGTGGCTCATTACTGAGATGTCCTGGGGGATCTCCAGCATGAGTGGAAGCTTCTCCTCTTTCTGCTGGAATGAGGCTGAAACTCCTGAGCTCCCCGCGCGTCTCACTGGATCCTGCTTGGATTTTCATAGCTCAGAGCCCAGCACCCCCTCAAGGGCAATTAGATCACTTCCAATTTGCCCGTAAGCCCATAAAACTGCAATTGAATGTAATTAAAAGGCCATAATGAGCTCCAGCAACCTGCGGGACCACTGTGCTTTAGCTCTCACTGTGCTCTTTTCGGGGCCTGGGGTGGAGCCAGGGAGGCTGCGAAGGTCAGTGGCTGCAGGGAGGATGAGCAGCTCCCAGCAAAGCTCCCTGGGCATGGATGGGCAGGCTTTGGGAAGTGCTGGGTGCCACCACCACCACGTCCCCATGCTGGTGATGCCCCTCAGGAAAGGACCCTTGGGAGCAGCCCTCTGCTTTTGCATCTTCCCCTCTGCTGGCATCTTTTGCTGCTGGTTTGGCTCCATTGCTGCTGTTTGGAAGCTGGGAAGGGGCCAGCAGGTCCAGTTCCCTCTGGGCATGGCCTGCTCCAGGCTGTGTTTGGGGAGGGCCAGTGGCAGGGGACAGTTGCAGCAGTGGTGGCTGAGCCCTTGTCCCTTGGCAGTGGGGTCCCCCAAAACCTCCCTTTTAGGGTGCATGAGCACACCCGAGAAGTTGGAGAGGTGCATCCCCGAGCAAGATTTGCCTGGCAAATCCCGACTCTGCCAGATTTGGGGCAGAGAGCTGTTCTGGGAGGGGGCATCAGCCCCGTGTCCCACACCCCAAAAGCACCGGGACGGGGACAGCCCTGCTCGGAGCTACTTCTGCAAAGGGCCCTGAAGAGCTGCCACACCGAGCCCTTCATCAGCCACCCCTTGGCAAGCCGGGAGCCCTGGCAGCAGCACTACACTGCCCCTATTATGGGCTGGCCCTGCAGTTCCCAGGCAGTAAATTAGGGGCACTCGCTGCGCCGCTGACAGCAGAACAGAGAGCATTGTGAGAGCGGGGCCAGCGCCGGCCCTTGAGGGATGAAATAGGAGCCTGTAATTTCTCAGCACTGTTGTGACATCTTTGCACAAGCGTGTGATTGAGTCACATTTGCTTTATCAGCAGAATCCTTGTTTGCCTGGGTGCACCCTCCCCCCCTCCAGCCAGCCCTGCCAGGGTGGGGGAGAGCTGCCTGCTCCCCTCCCCCTGGGCTTCCCTGCTCTCCTCCTGAGAGCTGTCCTGCTCCTCACCCTTCCTGCTTTCCCCTTCTCTGCCTGCCCTGCCTGCTTGGGACGTGGCTTGGGGGGTCCTGCATGGTTTTGGGATGGGCAGATGGTTTGGGATGGGCTCCATGCAGGGTGGGAAGCTGGGAGTGCAGGAGGAAGAGGCGTTTCCTCCGGTGACAGGGCAGCTGGTGGGGACAGCAGCCTCTGGAAAATTCCCCTTTTCAGTCCTTCCCCCTCGGAGATGGGGTAGCCCCTGCAGGCTTCCAGCTCAGCCACTGCTCCAGGAGCAGGGTGGGCTCCTGAGAGGGTGGGATGGGGTTTTTAAGGGAAAAAAAAATCGAAAATAAGCCCCTGTGCTGGTGCTGAGCGCTGTTGGTCAGCCCTGGCATGGGGTCTGTGTGCCTCCTCCTCCATGGCAGCTCTGGAGCATCAGGAACATCCCATTGTTGGTGTGGATCCTGTGGTGGGGGGGTCTCCAGACCCCTGGGCACCCAGGGTCCAGCAGGTGATGGGGTGAGTTAGGGGTGAGCACCTCCCAAAAGTGCCCCTGTGGTGCTTTGAGCCAGATTGCCAAAAAACTGGGATTTTCTCCAGAGGAGAAAATAAAACAGGGTAGAGAGGAGGAGCAGGTGCTGAGGCTGCAGGGACAGAGGTGAGCCAGCAGTGGGGCAGGGATGCTGTGTGAGGTTTGGGGTGGATCCCGCTTTGGGGAGCCCCCATAACTCAGCAGTGGGATGCTTTTGCACTTCCCCTTCACCCTGTGGGAAGAGAGCAGAGGTTTCCTGAGTGGTGCAGTGGGAATTCTGGCTGGGGAGGGAGAGGCTGCTGTGCAGAGTGCAGTGGAAAAGCTGCTCGAGGGTGCCATAATCTCACGCCAGGGCCCATTACCCATCAGGTGAAATGCTGGCAGGAGGCAGCACCAATGCCTGGCAGCACTCAGAGGGATGCTGTGGAATTCCTCCAGCCCAGGAAAACCCCTGCTGCTGCACTGAAACCCCAAAAAGCACCTCTGCTGCTGGCTGGGCTTGGCGGAGGTGCCGAGCGGTGCTGCGGGGAGGTTTTGGGGACAGCGTGGAGCCAGAGGTGAGAAATTTTGTGGCTTTGAGGTTTTAGTTTGGTCAAAGTGAAACCTGCTGGGAGGACGAACCCACCCTGTGCAGATTGCAGCTGAAACTTGAGCTTCTCACTGTCCTCGAGCAACTTGAACAACCACAGCATCAGCTGGGGAAGGTTCTGAGCGTGGCTGGAGAAAACTCTCCCAAATCTCAGGGCAGGTTCCCGAAGAGAAGCTGCACGTGGTGGTTTTGAAATGCCTGCAGAAAGACAGATTTCTGTGTGCTGCCCCATGTGCAGGGTTTGGGGTGTGGGTCTCAGGGGGATGTTTGCCTTTGTACTCGAGTCCAGAAATATGAAAAGAAAAAACAACTCCAGTTACTTTCTGGTGCAATCAGAGCTGCTCAACCCACTTGTTCTGTGCTGCATTCCCATGGTCCTACATCCCTTTGCCTGTAGCTGTGGAAAACATGCTCAGAAGGGATTTATGGATAAAATACAGCTGCATCTTCTGGCACCTTGGGGTGCCCATTCCCAGGTGTTCCCTGTGTGCTCAGAACCCAGGTGGTTTGAGAGAATCAGTTTCCTGTCCTCGCTGGGCAAAAGGCTACAAATGCAGCTTGAAGTGCTTGGATTTGCCACAGGATGCTGCTTATTTCTTGGCTCCATGGATGGATTTTTGGGCTAACAGCCACACTGCACACTCAGGTCACCCCCACGTCAGGCACTGCTGGGTCCATGGCAGCAGCCACCGTTGGAAGGGGAAGAGGCAGCTCTTGCTCCATCCTCCCTTCAGTTCTCAGCTGTGCTGCTGTAAATTGAGAGCAAACTTACTCAAGACTGTAGGCCAGGGGCTGTTTAAATCCATCCCCGAGTTTAATCAGGACAAAAGTGAGGACCTGACCTCTTGTGGTCACAGCATTACCATGGCAATTTTCACATGAAAACCACCAACAAACCCTCGTGTCCTGCCCGGATCCTGTTGTTCTCCTGCTGTTTGCCACTCATCCCCTGGTTTGCTGTGGGGACAGGTGAGCGCCAGGGAAAGGGAAACCTCCATCACCTGAGGTTCCTTGTGTGGAAAGCACGTGAGATTTCCTGAACTGCTCTTGAGGAGTGAAAGCAAAAGGATGCTGATTTTCACTGCCAGGTTCACTTTGGTGTAGAGTCACTGAAGAAGGAACACGGGGTGCTGCCTTTACCTGATCCCCGTGTGTTTGGGGGTGAGCATTGGGAAGCTGGGCAGCATCAAAGTGATGCTGGAGAGAGGAGGAGGAGGAGGAGGAGGAGGATGTTGGCAGAATCCTGATCCATGCTACTGGTCCTGCTCCCCTCCCAGCGTGGCCCCGCAAAGCCCCAACGCCAAGGGCTGACTTAAGGAAGGGAGTGGCAACCCAAATTTAGAATTTCCTGCTGTTTAATACCCAGAGTTGATTTGCTTTCTGATTAAGGAGGAAGAGGTGCTGAGGGGAAAAAAAAAAGAAAAGCGGAAGCAGGGGGTTGTGAGTGACTTTCCAAATCTCAGCTGGTGTCAGGGACAGGCTCTTGGGGTGGTCCTGCAGTGACAGCTCCTCGAGCCCTGCAGTGCTGCAAACCCCTCTGATCCCAATGGATTGGCTGTGGGCTTTATCCTGGGTCTGCAGCTCTCCTCAGCTGCAGAAAAACACAGCTCAGAGAGTCTGTTTGTGCCTGAAATGTGTTTTTTTTAACTTCCCTTCTCTCAGAGTCTGACTGCCGAGCCACCGAGCTGCTGAGTAAACTCCCAGGATATGCCAGAAAAGGTTTTCCAGCAGAGCTGGGTCACTGTAGTTTTACTGGCAAAGCCTCTTAGGCATAAATGAAGATTATTCTGGCGAAAGCTTATGCTGGTACACTTTATTCCAGTACAAATGAGCTATCCTGGGGAAAAAAAAAAAAAAGCGTCTGCACTGTTGGAATTGTTTCTGCTCTGGGACATTTTGTGGTCTAGAAATGTTAAAATCACAGCCCTTGGTGATAGTGTTGGATCAGCAAAAGCTGCTTCAGCTGCTGCAGACGTGCCCTGGCCAGGCAGCAGCACTTGGAGTGACACTGGGTGACAAAATGCCACAGGGAAGGGTGGTGGCATTCCTGGTGTTCCTGGAGGGTCTGACCTGTCCATCTGGGATGCATCCAGCCGTGGATGTTGGCTGGTCCAAGCTGGAGGTTTGTGCTGAATGCCAAGGAGATGGAAAAGAGCAGTGGAGCTGCCCCGGGGGTGTTGGGTACAGATGTTTTATGAAGGTGGCTTTTTCCCTTAGGGAAAATTATTGACAATATTCTTGTTCTTGTTGTTGTTATGATGATGATAAGACTGAAAGAGTTTAGTCTGAGGGAAGGGTGATCCAGCAGTTGAGATGCTACCCTGGATTTTGGAGCTGCCAGGGTCTGTTCCCAGCTTGGGCTCCAGTTTGCTGTGTGACTTTGGTGAAGGTGACACCAGTCTGTGCCCTTCTTGTGCCACCAGTGTCTGCTTTTGGGGCTGCTGCTGCTAAAAACCTCTGTGAGGTGGGAATCCATCCCGAAGAGATCTTGGAAAGGCAGGAATCTGCTTGGGGGAAAGGGATGAGCAGCAGAAACACAAAACTCAGGCTCCCCTGCAGGCTCTGGTGTCCAGGGGATGATCCCTGGTGTGGGAGCACTCACAGGGCTCCTTGCAGCCATCCCTGCACGTGGATCATGTGGCCCTGCCCTAAATGTCACATTCCTTGGGAAAAAATTCCCATCCAAACCCTGTGGCCGGCGGGCTGGTAGTTTGGAGGAAGAAAAAGAGCTTTGCTGCCAATTCTTCAGCTGCTGACAGAGCTCTGGTTTCTCATCTCCCAACTGCCATGGGGCATCCTCGGGGATAGACAGAGGTCATTGTGCTGAAACAAAGGACACACACACAGAAAATAGCTGCAGTTCATGGGTGTGACAGAGGGGAAATGCTTTCAGAACTTTTTTTTTTTTCCTATTTTTTTTTTTTTTTAATTTAGAAAGAGGCACAGAGTTTATTTTGGTCAAGAGATAGTCACACAGGGGAGCTTTAAATGGCAGAACTCCTCGAGGAGAAGGCCCAGTCTCACACTGCTTGAGCTGAAAATGCCTTTGGGGAAATGCCTCCTCTGTTTGCTGCAGTCCAAGTGGTGCTCATCAGTTTGGGAATTTATTTGTTTCTGTTAAGGATATTTCCTCAATCTAGGCTTTTTTCTTTTTACACTTTTTTTTTTTTTTTTTTTTTTTTTTTTTTTTGGGTTTTTTTTTCTGTNGCATTCTTCTTGCAGTCAAGGTCCTTGAGGATCCTTGTGGTGGGGAAGAGGGCAGACTCCTCATACCCCACTCCTGATGCCCATCTCTCCACTTCGAGCTATATTTTCTCCAAACTCCTCTTCCCTTGAGCCAGGGACTGGCAGCATCTGCGCTGAGTTGCCTCAAGTGGACTCTTGATTTTGCTAAGTTTAAAAAACCATATTTGCTCACTGGAACCCCTGTTGCTGCCGCTCTCCCAGCGGGGTTTTGGAGCAGGGAGTGTTTGGATGAGGAGTGGAAGCCTCCCAGTGTGTCCCAGAAGCTGCTTTGGGTTCTGATGCTCTGCAGAAGTCCAGGGCTGGCTCGGATTTCCCTCTGTGTGGCCGAGGGGTTTGGGTGTAAAACCCCCCAAATGTGGCCATGCCTGCCCACATCTCCTTTTCCATGCAGGATTATCCCTCTCCCCTCCTTCCCTTTTCGCTGTTGCCCGAGTCATTCCCTCCCAGTTCCTTGCTGGGTGCTGGGGATCCCATTGATGTGGGAGCAGGCTGGGTGAGGGGGGCTGATGTGGGATGTGCAGGGAGCTCCTGAGGTGCCCAGGAATTGGGGTTTTGGGAGAGGTGCTGGCCCCACACGTGCTTTGCTTTCTGACGTGCTCCCGTAGGCGTGGGCAGCTGGCCAGAGACCCTCCTGTGACCTCTCCTGCCTGAAATATTCCAGATCTTCTCAAAGGAAGGACTGTGCTCTGCTGCCTTCCCTTTCCCCTGGGCTGTTCCCTGCCTGGCCCGTTCCCCTGGCCAGGGATCTGCTGCATCCTTGGAAGGTGTTCCCTCCATCCCCCCCGTTGGGTCTTTGTGGGGTCCTGCTCCACAGTGAGCTCCTGGATGGCCCTGGGGGCTCTGCAGAGCCCTTTGGAGACTCCAAAAGCAGAGAGCTGGGATGCTAAACCCCAGGAGCAGCCCTGGAATCCCCCAGGGATTTCCTGGGGTTCCTGTTGTGCCTCCCTCACGTCACTCAGCCAGGGGTGGCCGTGCTTGGTTTGTGTCAACATCCCAGGAGAGCCAGGCCAGGCCCCAGGGATGGGGGTGCTCCTCTCCCATGGCCCAGGGGTGCCCATGGGGTGCAGGGGGCAGAGGTGGGATATGGGGGATTCTGGGGCAGTGGTGGGATATGGGAGATTTTGGGGTCAGAGGTGGGATATGGGGGGATTTTGGGGTCAGAGGTGGGATATGGGGGATTCTGGGGGCAGTGGTGGGATGCTGAGAATTCTGGGGTCAGAGGTGGGATATGGGAGATTTTGGGGTCAGAGGTGGGATGTGGGGGATTCTGGGGGCAGTGGTGGGATACTGGGGATTCTGGGGGCAGTGGTGGAGTGCTGGATGCAGCAATGGGATTCTGGGGTCAGTGGTGGGATTTTGGGGGCAGCAGTGGGATTTTGGGGGCAATAGTGGGGTGCTGGAGACAGTAATGTGACTCTGGATGCAGTGGTGGGATGCTGGAGGCAACTATGGGGTTCTGGTTGCAGTAATGGGATTCTGGATGTAGTGATAAGATTCTGGGTGCAGGGATGAGGTTCTGGATGCTGTGATGGGGTTCTGGATGCAGCAGTGGAATGCTGGGGACAGTGATGGGATTCTGGAAGTAGCAGTGGGGTTCTGGGGGCAGCAGTGGGGCTCTGGGGGCAGTGATGGGGCTCTGGAAGCAGCAGTGGGGCTCTAGGGGCAGTGATGGGGCTCTGGAAGCAGNGTCTGGGGGCAGGTATGGGGTTCTGGTGGCAGTAGTGGGGTTCTGGAGGCAGTGATGGGTCTCTGGAAGCAGCAGTGGGGCTCTGGGGGCAGTGATGGGGCTCTGGAAGCAGCAGTGGGATGCTGGTTCCACACCTCTGCGAGAGCAGCATCTCTGCCTTGCTGAACCTTCTCTTCCACCTGCTGGGGTTTCTCCACCAGGATCAGGGATCTCCAGGGAAGGTTGCTGGGGCTGGGCTGCTGTGGGCTCAGTGTTTGCCACTGGGTGACATCCATGTGCTAATTGCTCCAAAATCCTGGGGACACAGCTGATCCTTCAGCAGCTGAAGGCAGAATTTTCCAGGCTTTAGTTCGCTTTGGGATCTGCAGCCAAAAACGGTGGCTCCCAGACCCACCATGAACACCCAGGTGGCTGTGCTGGTGCTTCCCCCTCTCTGAATCCCTAGTGTGAGCTGGGGGGGTCCGGGTGGGTTTTGGGGGGGGCCTGCCTGTGTTGTGTGTCCCT
>VZTR01024578.1:0-94043 GCA_013400775.1 Chaetops frenatus
GACAACTGATCACACACCACAGAGCAAAGACACCACACTGTCCTTTGTAAATAACTAAAAATCCCTGAGATTTAATTTTTAATTACTAATGTAGAAATGTCTGTGAAACTTCCTTTAAGGCATATAGGTGTCCTTTCCCTTCTGTTCACTTAAGAACTAGTGACAAACACTAAACTGAGCTGGTAATACGCAGAGGCTATGTTCTTTACTATAAAGGAATTAAGTAATTTCAGTGTATGTATTTTTCGTCCACGTGGTTCCAAGCGCTGTACCAAAGACTCAAAATATAATAAAATGTATATACTAAAACTATCAAAACAGTGAGAATATTATTTTGAAGTCTTAAAATTCATAAGGATAGTAAGTGGGGGAGAGATTTTGTTTTCATTTTTATTCTCTGCTATCTTATTCCATTTCCACGTGGAGCAACAGCTACTACTGTTTATATCACCATTTTCCTTCTTTTCAGTTTCATTGCTTTTTCCCTTACCTTCATGAGATTCTCACACAAGTAGTTTTTTGTTATTAAATTAATGCCCATTGGAATAATACCCAGAGAGAATATGGCAGAAAATATTTTGCAGCAGCAATGACACATTAAAATGATCGATAAGGAAAAGAAAAGCCCCACAGCAAAATAAAATCATCCAGTGAGTAATAAGAAGTGCAAGAGTCACAGAAATAATTTCACAGGATGTTGGAAAGGTTCCTGGGACATCAAAGTAACTATCTGTTACTAAACAGGATGTAACATAACTAACTCAAGACTTCAGCTTAAACCTCGGATTTCCAATTTTCATTGAGGACAAGGTGTCAGGAACAAAGTCAGTACAACAGTGTCTGAAGTGCTCTTGTAGAGAATACGGGTTGAGCAGTAACACTTCCTTACTTAAATATTGCAAGTGGCACTTTAAAGCATTCTTGGATTTATTTCACCACTAGGGAAGGGACAGTTCCAAGACAGGCACAGGGGCTTCCATTCTCCATAATGGTTACTTCCAGAAGGTGACTTAAGGAAGGCACATCACCACGTCTTGTTAATGACACCTGGAGGCCAACCCAGAGCTGCAGGGGAGCCTGAGGGGCAGCCATGGCCTGCTCATGCCAGTGGCAAAGTCTTCCTCAAGAGCACTCATCTACTTCTAAAAAACAAGACTGCAGAGCACAGAGTTCTTCAAAGGAGATTGGTCTTCCATTTTTTTTTGGATTGGCTCAGGGACAGAATTGCACCAAGAAAGCACTGACTGAAGAAGAGTTAAATTGTCAAGCTTTCTCACCTGTCTTTGTGCTATATTAAAGGGTCTAGTAATTATGTGAAAGTTCAGAGAAACTCAGCAAAGAGGGTGTTCATATGAAAGGAGGAGGCATAAGGAATCTCATAGCTCCCACCCAAGGCAATCCTGCTTGAAAGATTTAGTTTCTTTTTAAATGTGTTCATTTCAGACTACTTCAGAGGAATAGACTTTGCTTGTCAGCATTTTAGGACATCATACCTTGTTAATTTGGAATGAACTTTCTCTGGTACTACGTTTGTTGAACTGCTCTTCCCAGTTGCCTTTGAAATAGATGGCATTCACCAACACAAGTCTGGTCAGGGAATCAAGAATCCCCTCTGCCAATAGGTTCTGAATTTTACCTTTATGATACAAAGGAAAAAACCACATTTTTTATTACTTGGAAATGTATCTAATTATTATCCAAGATAGTATATACTCTGCAATTAATACACAACAGAGAAGAGAACTATGTACCAGACACAGCAAGAGATCACCATTTCAGTTGTTTGAATTCACAATCCAACATCCTGAAATAGGTGTTTACCCAATATGTGGCTACCATTAAACACAACTGGACACTTGGCAAAGCACTCACCTTCAGTCCTTTCCTCCACCCAGCCATTGATTTGTTTCCTGGAATCCTCCCAAGCATGCATGAAGTCCATCTGCTCTAGGCCAGCATGGTAGGATTTCTGACTTGACTCTAAAAACGACTAACAGCGACATTCACAACAGATTTTCACCAAGAGATTTTACTCTCACTGAGTCTGATTCTTACATTCTCTAAAGAAACATGCCAGCTTTCCTCCCCCAGCTTCACACAGAGCCACTGAAGTTCTGCCTGACAAGTTCCTATTAGGATTTATACCTCTACTTTGAACTAGGAATTGTTACTAAATCAAGTGTCTTATGCACTATACTACAAACTTCCAAATAAGTTCCTTGAAAATGATGTGGGGTTTTTCTTGTTTTTATTTTGTGCTTCAGGGACATGACATATTATTTTATAAGTTTCTTTATAAGATTTCTGTTAAAAGATTCATCAACCATTTGTCCCACATCCTAATGTATGAATGGATCACAGTGCACAGACTGAAGGGTTTTACCCTGCTTTGCCATATTCAGATCGCAGGTTATATAAAAGGAAATTCTCCACCAAGTGCCGACACCAGGCTCTGGCAGAATCTACTGCATTCCTGCCTCTCAGCAGAGAACATTTGGAAGGCAAACTCCAAAGCCTGCCTTTGACCTCCAGAGCAAAGAGGTAGCAAATGCATTATACTAAGAATCGTCACAACTTTAATGGCTACTTACTGGAAGAAACTCCAATGTCTTTTCTCCATAAAGCCTGTTTGCAGTTCTCAGGATGTATTTGGTGCTGGGATCATTAATTTCAGAGAGAAGGGATTGATACCCATTGTGAGCATCCCGGGCTTTGTTCAGAGAAAGCACCTGCACAAAGACAACATCCTCAGTGCTTCTACAAGTCATAAATTAGGGAGCAGCAGAGTCAGCAGCCCTGATTTTCCTTCCCTCAAACCAAGAACTACAGGATCACAGAATGGCTGAGTTGGGAAGGGACCTGTGGGGACAGTCTTGTACAACACCCTGCCCAAGCAGCGACATCCACAGCCCGTAGTCCAGGACTTTGTCCAGATGGATTTTCAGTATCCCCAATTTTGAGAAACTTTTATTAATAATAAATGCAAAAAACCCCTGGATTTTTAATCCTTTCCCACTCTGCAAAAGACCCAAACATCAGAACCAGAATGACTGATTCTGCATTTAATATTTTCTGTTCATATGTAAAACACAATGCTAAGTACTATCTGCTACCCGAGCAAGTTTAAAACAAAAAAAGTAAATCATGCTAAGAGTTTGATATTCAGTCACTGTGTATTTTTTTATGTGTCTGGCAACATTTAGAAAACATATATTGACTCATATTAAGTACAAACACGGAAGAAGAAGATAATTTAAATATTTAGAGATTGATCAAGCTAACCAAAACAAAAAAGAAAAACACATACCTCTCAATTACATATTAAAGATCTGTCTCAAAACCCACAAAAAACCCCAACACAACAAATCCCAGGAACTTCTTCATTTCATAATGAACGAAGCTACCCCTTTAAAAACAATGAAAATTGATTCTCCTTACACAAACGCACCAGAAGAAGAGCTCTGCTTTTCCACACCACAGTGACAATCACAGTTTAGCACAAGTGCATGTCACAGACTGTAAGACACATCTCTTCCTCATATGCTCCCTTCTAATGCACTCCACTAACTTTATTCTGACCTACCTTTGTTATTTGGGCTTCAGTACTACCTCCTGAACCCAGCAAAACCATTGACAAAGCAGAAGAAATACTAAATGGCGAAAAGAACACATTCTGGCCACTTTTCTTCTCACACAGCTTTCTTAACAGGTCCAGAGCAAAAGTGGTATTTGCTGCACAGAGGCTTTCCATGCTTCCAAGCCTGCCACATAAAACACACCACAAGAATGGATCAGATTCATTTGAATACCAAACACTTCTTCCTCCCTTTTACACTTCCCAGCAGAAACTAGGCAGCAAAGTTTGGAAAGTTATCATCTCATCTTGTGCTTTGGTGGCACAAGCACTTGAAATCCCATACTACACATTTGAGTTATTTTACCGATTGACAGTCTGCTTCTGGATTTCAATCCCAAATCTACACAATTTTGACAACAACTTTTGAGGTGATCAGGCACAAAGGCATTTTGTTCAGGATTTCCTGAAAAAAGTCTCTCTTCACTTCACACAGAAAACATTTTGCCTTTATCGGGCAACCAGACCCAAAGTTGGACATCAGAATGCTACAATTACCAACTCTTACCTTCTGGAAGTCTACAGACCTTCAGTGGTACCTGCAGCTTGCTCCTACGTGTGCACACAGGGTTTTAAACCTACCAGCCCGACTGGAAGAAGTCAGGAGAATGACTTGGCCTACAAGATAAAAGAAGGAAAGAAAGAAATTTATGTTGCCAGCATGACTGCTGACTGCAATTTCCTGCTGTATCACAAAGAAAAAAAAAATCAAAGTTCATTTTCGCTCCATTTTATTGCCTGCAACTTGGCAACACACACAATCATAAACTCAGTGCCTGTCATACTCTTTATACATCTGCTATAGGTAGTGAATCTGAGATTAAACACCACACCTATTAAATGAGCAATAAGTACTAGAACACTGACTTAACCACAGATAAGTATCATAAGTCATCATAAGATATATGCTGATAGTTTTTACTATCTCTGTGTTTTGTTCCTCCCTTTAGGCAGGGCCTAGTGTTGACATGTTGCTACCAAAAACAAATCACCACCTAATTCATACTACTGATTCATTATCTGAGACACAGAGTTGAAAAGAGCAAGTGTCCACATGCATGCTTTTCCACCCAAGAAAATTCCTTGCTAGCAGCTTTACTATAAACAGTAGCAATTTTCTTCTATCTCTCTTCTCCTATAACTAAAAAAAATACAATCAAAAAACAAGCATGCTTAGATGGAAACAATCCTCCAATTGTGTCTGAATTAGTAAATTGCGCACTGCACAGCATAAAGAGGAGACGCATAGCGTTCACATTGGTTACAATGAAGACCAGAATTTTCCTAGTGTCCCAGATCTGCAGATTGCTAGCAATAAGGTTTTTTTGACCGCCAGGTCAAAACACACAGGAGCAGTGACACAAGCAGGCAGTTATTTTCTAGAAAGTGTCTGTAGGGCTTCCACAACAGCCAAGAATTTACAGACAAAAGGATGCAACTATTTGCCTGCCTGAAAATCAGAGGCATTTAACCAAATCATAAATAATATTCAACAGCTGGGACATAAGGCTAGGAGCTATATCTGCACAGTCAACTAAGCTTTCTCTGCAGCTCAGGAGTAGCAACATAACTAGAGACACCCTTCTCATCAGAGACAATGCACAATTTGGAATCCACAGTTTCAGAGACAATACACAATGATCGCATTTTAAGGAACAAAAAACCTCATGATACAAGTACATATTTGTTGGTCAACTGTAAACTGCTGCAAAGCCCTCAGTGGTCAGAGGGTTTGCTGACAGCATCTCATTCCTCACTCTGCTCTCCTCATGCTCTGCAGGTCACTGGTGAAACACTTGAGTGGAGGTTTTGGCATGCCCGGACACTGTGTGTTCCTACTACTCCAAATCTGAAGTGTATATTCTCAGCAGTTGTCACTTATGCTTTAGGACAGTCTTCATGGACTGAAGGGCTGTATGTAGATCAGTCCGCAGACAACCAGTGCAGGGGCTCACCAAGGGAGAAACCAGAGCATAGCGCTGCTCTCCTCCAGCCTGCAGCCCAAGAGACACTTCCCACAAAACAATGTGCATCAGTGTCCAGCAAACAAGGACACTTCCCCGTGTCGTGTCAGCTACATCAGAGGAGTCTCAAGCTGACTCCTTCAAACTCAACTCCAGAGGAACTGAGGGCAATGAGCACCAGGCCGTGCTCATCTCCAAGACAAAGCTCTGTTTGTGGCACGGACA
Source organism: Chaetops frenatus (assembly GCA_013400775.1). NCBI lineage: Eukaryota > Metazoa > Chordata > Aves > Passeriformes > Picathartidae > Chaetops > Chaetops frenatus. The sequence continues at coordinate 5,824 of VZTR01024578.1, forward strand.
GCCCTTTTCCCACCCTCTGAACCAAAGCAGGATCCCGTGAGGGAAAAGGCTTCATTTAGGATTTGGAAAGTTGGGAGCGATGTTAAAACACCTGCAGGACGAGACCGCGGACAGCTCCGGGTGATGGCCCTTGGCATCGCAGCTCTGTAGGGGCAGACCCTGGGACACGGCCCCGCTGCTGCCCGGCTCCTGACCCCTGTGCCTCCGCAGGCGCGGGGAGGAGCCTGACACAGTCCCAGCAAGCTGAGGCACAAGAAGCCAAAGGTTTGGCCCTCCTTGGAGCGAAGAGCTCGTCCTCCGCCCCCGCGCCGCACTTGGCCCCACAGCAGACGTCCCAACCCTGCAACCCCGGGGTGCTCGCGGCGCTCCACCCTGGCTCCAGCTAGCAAGAAGCAGCGGTGTTTAGGGAATATCACGAAAGAGGGAAGAAAAAAAAGAAAAGACAAAACACAGTGAAAGCAACGCCATTCAGCCCTACTTCTTAAAAAACCCGCAAAACAAGAACACCCAAAAAAACCACAGGCACAGGCTTCCCGTAGAAAACCTTCAGGACAACGCAGCAGCAGCAACGCGGCCGCCGCACTCACCCCGCCGGCCACCGCGCTCCCTGCTCCCGGAAGCGCAGCCAAGCAGAGGGAAAGGACGAGAGCCCGGCCTTCCTGGGAACCAGCCAGAGGCTGAGGCGCTTCACCCTTGACCGCCGGGAACGGGGACGTGCCGCAGCCCCTCCCGGTAAAATGGCGGGCCCCCCCTCCGCCTCAGTGAGTCCTGGCAGCCGCCTCTCCCCTCCCCTTGCAGCTCCGCCGGCCACGGGCCGTGTTTCTCCACCTCTGCCTCCCTCTCGTGGCAGAGCTGACAGAAAACACCCCAGGTTCATGAGGGGTTATTAATTACTGTTACTTTTTTCTTTTTTTAGCAAAATTGACCTGTTGCTGTAGCCAGACACCGTACGGGCCTAACCCTTCCTCGCATTCCTGAGGGTCTGAGGCAAGTAGCCCTTACAGAGTTGCATTTTTTTTATTATTATTTTTTCTAATTTTATTAAAAGGAATCTGTGGAGCAATATGAGAGTAATTGGGAGCTGATGAAGACTTGGGGCTGGGATGTGGAAGGAAAGCAAGGGGACGGCCATAGGGTGAAGGTTGGGAGGATCTGCCTCCAATAGTAACTCAAGGGCTTAGTCTAGGGCTAAAAAGCAGGAGCTGGCTGTGATGGCTGCAGGCTGGGAGTACATGCTAGGAGCATATCAGGATAAGCAGCCCTCATCGTGAGGGTGAGGAGAAGGGCTGTGGCAATATATATGTGTGTACAGTGCTGTGAGTGGGAGAGGTAGAAATGCCATAGCTTATGGTGATAAGGACAGAACTACCCATGATGGCCTGATCCAAATGATAGCCAGGATTGCTCTGTGGGTGCAAGGCATTCCATACTCCCTCTGGTACTGCCATGATTGTCCCTTCAGCTCAGGAAGGAGGCATTGGAGGAGCTGTGCCTCAGGCACCAGGATGTGTGGTCTGATGAAGAAGGGGTTCGAGTCCTGCTCTTCGCTTGCAGAGAGCTTCACGTTTGGGGTTTGCCTCTGTGCTAGCAATTGTCTCCTGCTCTGCAGGACAAGGACTCACTGACTAGGGTGAGCAAAGTCTGCCGAAGAAGAGGATGGTTTGTGATTTGTTGTGTCTGATGAAGAAGATAAAAGGGTGGTCAGCTTTGAATGTCATTGTTGGGACTCTTGATCTCATCATCAAGACACCTGTGGCAGCTGCTGCCTCAGTACCTTCTTCATTGACCTCCACAAAAGCCTTGTGAATAACTTTTGAGATGAAAAGATCCTTCTTCACTGACATCCCTGTGAAATCAGCCTGACCTGGGTCAAAAGCATTTCGTATCCCCATACTGCTCAGAGGGGATTTAAGGTCATAATTCTCTTCCAGCTTCAACTTGGGCAGGTATAGCTCCACTTCAGCTTGCATCATATTGTCTGATTTGGTCCATTCAGACAGTTTCTCATATGTCAGCTCTCTTTCCACCTGCAATGAGTTGAGGAAGAAAACAGTTGGAATGCAAAGGACAGAGACAAGACATGCACAGACCAGTGTCCTAATGCTCATCAAGAACGTGTAAAACAAGACCAAACTACCAGCAGTGACTTCAGATGGAACATGCACCATACTTACAGGGCATGATCCTACCTGGTGCTGAGTGACTTATATTTATTTTCTTAAAGGTGGCAAGGTGTAGGACTGAAGCCTCAGAGTAATTTATTATTTTTTCTCTGGTGTGAAGAGCATTGCTTGTTTTGCAATATGTGACTTACAACAACAATAATAGGTGCTTGATGTGTGTGTGTATATGGATAAATTTTCTCTTAGTAGAGATGAATAAACGGGATGCATGGGAACTGAGATAAAAATATCTGCTCTGCTCTGTTTAGAATCTGCAGCTGATTCTGGCATGCTCATGAGTGGCTGTTGACACCTTCTGGGTCAGGGCAGTCAGCACTTAGTTTGAGAAACCTCACCACAAACTATCAACTGCAAATCCAGACTGCAAATGACATAAAAATTAATTAATACTGCCCTCAGGAAAAGATAACTCTAGGGCATGGTGGTTCAGATGTGATCCTTGCTTTCCCTATGTTATACTGGCAATAGGAAAGAGGCTACAAAATAGGCTAAGACAGTTGTGTGGACATACGTTTTAGATGTACTATGTTTGCGATGTTATCACATGCCCTGAATCCTAAAGTGAGAATCATGGTGATACAGTTTCTGAAACAAAGTATGAGCACATCTGAGCTATTCTGCTGTGATTTTGGAGCTTGTTCTTCCTCACTCTGTTTCTGTTACTGTTTCTTAGTGTATGTGATGCAACAGTAGGTCAGCTTTACCAGCTCCAGGCCAGTAGTGTTATCACTGATGTCATCAGGTAGGAGAACGAACATGCTGAGTTCATTTCCCACATACGGCAGCTCAATGATTTTGAATTTCATGGTGGCTTCATGGAGTATGAAGAATTTATCTTTCAGAAACATCATCTGTACTGGTTTAGTCTTGATCTGGAAAAAATTCAGGCGTAAAAAATTACCTTATACATTAAAAGGATGATAAAATGTAGTTGCTTCATTGAACTGAAGACAAGTACAAGATTCATCAGCATTTGGATACCCAGGAGCCTTTTCTTTAGACAATATCACATACACTGATGTGAGGAGTGAGTTTGTAGAGAATTCTCAGAGTCAGATTGAAAATCCATATAGTTTTGCTCATCTGTATGCTAACATTGAGAAGAAATATGCAAACGTGGGAAAACTATGGGATAGAGATATTGAACAGGAATTGAAGTTCGAGCTTCAACTTTGGGAACAGATTGGTTATGTGGCAAAAGCAAAAGCAGCAGAAATACAAAACACAAAGAAGAGTCTGTAGTTTGAACAAAAGCCTCTTAAGCTAAAACATACGTGCCTTAACAAACAGAACATGCTTTCAGCATTTAGTGAAGCTAGTGAAAATCTTCTAATGTAGCAATATAATCTTATGTAGAAAACTAGTACAAGGTTATAGAGCACTGTGAGAATGAATTGTGAAAGTCGCATTGTAATAAGGCCCACGTGGGATAATGCCAATGGTAATTGGTTCTTAAAGATGCTAACAAACTGCTTGTCAAATGCTAATTGGCTGAAAAGTTTATTTAAGGAAGTGTAACTTTTGCAACTTCGGCTTCTAGTGCTATGGCATGGATCTAACACGTTATTGTCTCACCCTTCCACCATGAGACTGATAAACTTTTGCATCGCCTTCTAGTCGCCCTATCTCTGTCATTTAGGAGTCTCGACAACCCCCTTTTCAAAGTCTTTGGGATCTTTATAAAAAGTTAGCATAAACACACGAGCTAAATACCTACTCACTGAATCCCATGTAATGTGTTTTTAAAATAAAGGGGTTAGCTTTGATAATCAAATAACTCCCTTTGCAGGCCTTGCTATTCACCCTGTGGTTTAAACCCTCTCTGGCACCAGTGTATTGGGTTTGTGTGGTAGTGGGGAAGCTGCAGGGGTGCCTTCTGTGAGGAGACATCAGAAGATGCCTCTGTGTCAGGCAGAGCCAGTTTCAGCTGGCTCCAGGATGGACCTGCTACTCTCCAAATCTGAGCCAGTCAGTGACATTGGTAGTGCCTCTGTGATCACATACTTAAGGAAGAGTAAACACTGCTGCACAAAAGCAGCTGGGAGAGCAGAGTGTGTTGTGAGAGAAACTGCCCTGCAGAAGACACCAAGGTCAGTGAGAAAGGAAGGGGAGAAAGCACTCCAGGCCCTGAAACTGAGATTCCCCTGCAGCCCATGGTGAAGACAACGGTGGTGCAAATACCCACCCTACAGCCCATGGAGAACCCATGCGGGAGCAGACTCCTGGCAGGACCTGCGATGCTGCAGAGAGCAGCCTTTTCAGGAGCAGGTTTCCTGGCATAATCTGTGACCCTGCAGAGGACTCACACTGGAGCAGTTCTTGAAAAACTGCAGACCGTGGGAAGGACCCACATTGGATGTGAAGGACTGTAACCCATGGATAGGACCCCACACGTGAGCAGGGGAAAAGTGTGAGGAGGAGGAGGGAGCGTTAGAGGCAACATATGCTGAGCTGGATGTGTTAGGCCATTCCCAGTCCCCTGCACTGCTTTGGGGCACAGCTGAGTCATGAGTGATGTTGAGCCTGGGAGGAAGGGAGGAGTGGGAGGAAGGCACTTTATGTTTGGTTTACTCCTCCCTAGCTTACTCTGAGAATTGGCAATAAATTAATTTCTTGAAGTTGAGCCTGTTTTGCCTGTGATGGCAGTTGGTAAATGCTCTCCCTGATCCTTCCCTGACCTGTGACCTTTTCATCCTATATTTCTCCCCCTATCATATATTGAGAAGGGGGAGTCATAGAGAGTCTTGGTGGGCACCTGGTGGCCAGCGGAGGTCACCCACCACAGCCAGCTGCTGTGATGGATCCTTAAAACTGCACATGTAGCAAGCACAGTGGGTTTCGGGTACACAGTCACATAAATTGCCTCACATTACCTGGCATACAAAAGGTATTTGCACCCTTAATCTATGTCAAACAAAATGTTTGTTTCCATTGACAAATAGTTTTGCTTGCTTTTGACACAGTCGAAAAATATGCATGCAGTCAGCTACTGGGAATTGTCAGAGCATGATTGTTTAAATACTGTTAGCTCAATGAATGGATCATCTGAATAGATCACCCTCACACATTCAGCTAAAGTGAGAAACCCCGTGAAAATTCCCTGTGAGGCGCAACACCCAGGATGTGTCTGTAAAGAACAGCTGGATGAGATCCCATGAACTCAGGGTCCCAGGAGCAGAAAAGAACCCTAGGTGTGTAAACATTGCTCTCAAAAGAAACCTGGTCCCATTTTTAGTTAAATTTCTTCTTGTCCTTACTCTACTTCACTTAAACTGCTTAGCTTACTTTGTTTTTAACTTAACTGTTCTCCAGTATTTTGATACTGAGGAATTATAAATTAAAAATCTAGTTTTCACGGATATGTATAAATAGTACAGTGCTGAGTTATTTTCACAGTTGGTATTCTCCTTGAGTTTGTACCACTTTCTCAGCTCTAACTAGTGCTGCAGTGGAATATGAAATACAGGTGGAATATTTACTCTTCAGTAATAGACATATTGACATATGACAACAGGCATATAGACAAGGAATTTACCTTGCTTATTCTGAAGGGCATCTCAGAAGTATTTTTCTCCAGGAATTTCTTTTCCCACTTTCCGTTGAAATAAATGGCATTTACTAAGACCAACACAGTGCGAGAATGGAGAGATCCTGCAGGCAGCAGACTCTGTATTTTCCCTGGAAAATCAGACAAAGAGACTGTTACTCCAGTGTGACAGTGTAACTTGGTAATTTTAATTGTTCATTGTCTGTGCCTACCTCTCTTTGAAAAATGTTTGCATTTGGGAGGTTTTTTTAATTGTACATTTTTATGGTGTACATATGGTAAAAATGTCTATTGAAGTATCTTGTATCCTTTGTCCAGAGAAGTTGTGGATGCCACACCCTTGGAAGTGTTCAAGGCCAGGCTGGATGGGGCTCTGAGCAACCTGGTCTAGTGGAAGGTGTCCCTGTCCATGGCAGGGGTGTTGGAGCAAGATGATTTTTAAGGTCCTTTCCAACCTAAACTATTCTATGAATTCTATGATTTTTTTTTTTAATTGTATGTATTGGAGTTTTGGTAGTTAATGGCATTGGAAGGTAGATAAGTGGAATAGCTTGCATGTTCTGTGAAGTTGCTTGTAAGCCTTTTATAGATCCTTGGCTGCAAGAGCAATAAATGTGGAAATACAAAATATTTGAAAGTGAGACAAGAAAAAAGTCATTAGAGTGATACTTACTCTCAGTCTTACTTTCTACCCAGGAATTGATCTGTGCTCTGACTTGCTCTGCAGCTCTCTTAAAGTTTACAGCTTGTGGCTTTGCATTGTAATAGCTTGTAATGAGTTTTAAGAAATTCTGAAAGATAGGATTGAAGAATGTATGCTTATTTAGTTAAACTTGAGTTATAAAAATGTTAGTAATAATCAGTTTACAGATTATACAATCTGCTAATACATAATTTAAGAAAATTTGGTTTATATGCAGTAAACTTTATAATAAGGTCTGATACATTCTACTATAAATATTAACTAAGGACTTAATCAAACTTCCACCTCAAGGAAACTGATACTTCAAATTTTTGTGTTTGAAATCAAAGGTGGAAATTTTTAATTTTGAAATATCCATGAAACCTTTACATTTTTTTAATTTCTCAAAATGACATTTTTATATCATTTAAATACTTTTTTTTCTGCTTTATGAAGTAGTATTTAGTACAATATGGAAGAATAGTCTTATATAATGTTGAACAAAGGCTTTTAGTTTGCTTCAGAGGTGAGAAAACTGCCAAAAATTTGTGAGGACCATAAAAGGAATGTTCTGGTAGAATTAAGTCATGGCAGAAAAGCAGAATTAACGTTTGCATTGCTGTCTGCTGTGAAATCATTCATGGAGATTCCCAGCAGGAAATTCCCTTGATTCTCTGTAAAGCAAAGGTACGTGGGATTATGGAGAAAATGAGCAACACACATTCAGAAGGGCAAATTGCTAATTACTCAGGAAACCAAACAAACTCTAAAGTAAAAGAACACTAATCTCATTTAAAACCCCTTTCCAAGGATCTGGAAGATGATTAATACATCAGTTTTAAAAAGATTTCAAAGATACAGATAAATACAAACTCATAAGTCGGCATGGGGCAAATGAATAGAATGAGTGTAGTGGGTGTATGGGTTAATGTGACTTATTAGAGGAGTGTCAACAACAGCTTGTAATAGGAAATCCGAAATCACAAGTCTGTTGGAGTTTTCTGAAGGTGTTAGGAAGCATATGGGTAACAGGGCTGAGCCATTACAGTCTTTTTGGATTACCAAAAGGCATTTTGTAGGCATTCTCACCAAAGGCTGAGCATCCATGGGACTACAGAGATAGGTCTCATTTGTTTAAAGGACCAGAAACCAAGACAAGGAGGAAAAAACATTCACAATGAAGAGTTATTACTGCAGGAGTACCACAGGGATATGCGTGCTGGCTACAGTATTTTTTCTATAAAGCCAAAGCCTAAATGTTTACATTAAAATATATATATTAAAATATTTGTAGGTGATCCAGTAAGGTGTAAGATATAGGAAGTGATTATTACTGTTTAGGGAGGTGGTATTGAAGCTGTAATGGACAAATGGACGAAAAAATCTGCCTAATCATGGCCAAAAATGTAAATAAAAATTTAAGAACTATGAAGGAAAGAGTAGGCAACGGAAGAGAATATTCTATAATGGCACTTTATAATACTATATTTTGCCCACTGTCTGAGTTTGCAATGCAGCTGTGGCCTCCCCATTCTCAGAAAATGCTACAGTATAAAAGATACAGACACAGGGCATGAGGGTGACCAGAGATGTGGAGAAGTGTCCTTTAGAGCAGAAATTAACCAACAGTAATGCCAACAGGCAGCAAGCTCAAAAAGCACAGGCACTTCCTGCAGTGTATAGCTCAGCTGTGGAAAGCCTTGGTGCTGAGGGCTGAAGTAGATTCAAGAGACAAGTCTGCAAAGACCTGAAACAACAGCTCGTCAGGGTCTCTTAAGCAGACGTCCTCTGGTTCAAGAAATCCCTGAGCTGCAGATGAGTTGGTGGCCATGGCACATTCTGGAGAAGAATCCCTACACCATTTTCTCATGCGCTTCCCAAACTATTGCCCGCTACTGAAAACAGATAGACCTCTTGTCTGTCCAAGACTAGCCCTGTACGGCTGGCCTCATGTTCTCACTCAAACCCCAGTGATATCATTTGGAATTTTTTTATCATCTCTATTGATAATCACTCTTAATGTCAATATATTCCCAAGTAAAGGTGTTCAACTCACAGGCAGTAACGGGTAGGTCTTTTCCTCATACAGTCGGTTGGCGCTCTTCAGCAAGTAAGTGCTTCTGCGTTTGTTGATGTCAGACAGGAGCTTTTTGAAGCCAGAGTGGATGTTTTCTGCTCCCTCACACTCAGGATCCTTGGAAATATACACTAATTAATACAAGATTTTTTTTTTCTGTTGCACCTGCTATGTTTATTTAAATTGTTCATTTTGTTTTAATTAAAAAATAAGTGTCGGGAAATTAAACTCTTTTTTGAGTATGTTGCAGTGCTGTGTATAACTAGATAAATGGGTTTCTACCTGTAGGGCAATGATATGATTTCTGCGGTTCTTTGTAGGCATTGGGGGGCATCATCTGATGGTGTTCCAAGAAAGCTCAGTCTCCTCATTTTTGTCATTGTCAGCCCTGATTTTCAGTTTCACAAAACCTTTCAGTTTCACAAGGATCCATCAATGCAGCCTGGCAGCTTTTGAGAAGGTGTTCTATTCTCACAGACACTGATGTCAGGGCACAGACTTACCAACTATTCATATTTTCCCTGTTTCACATGGGTGTTTTCTGTTGCTGTTTGGATTTTGGAGAGAACTTGTTCTGTATGTCTTTGTTGATGGTTTTAGGGAGGATGATGAGCTGGCTTGCAAGCTGTTGCTTTGCAAATGGAGGAATGAACTGCTATCTGCCAGCTACTCCCTACCAGCTGCCTGGATGCACTGTCCTGCCCCATGACATGTACTGTGCCCTGCACATGAGACACTGAGAGTACCTGCCACTGACTCGGGGTGGTTTGTCTGTCATTCCTTGCTGTGATCTTTTCTGACTCATGCTGAAACATGGGCTGAGGGGAAGGGCACCTAGGAAAGAATTTGGTAGCCAGAGGACACAGGACAGCAGAGGCTGAGTTTTTAAATGGGATGGGAACAGAATGAAGAGGCAACAGAGGGAAATATGTGAAGGAAAAGATTAGACAGACTTTGCTACAACTTACGAAGTCAGTGAGTTGCTAAAATGAATGAGTGCAGTGATTCATCTTGAAGAATGGTGTCACACCATCAAGGGAGAGAATGATACAATCCCCTTCCCCTCTTTATTTGCAGCTAGTCTAATTTAATTTCTTTCAGCTATCTTTTAGTTTCTATGCTGAAAAGAACCATGGCTTGTTTGAGTTCAGAACTTTTCAGTGCTTAGGGAGTTTATTTGATGAAAAAGATCTCAGCAGTTTCTCCTGCTGGCAAGTCTCTGGGGAGCTGATAAGCAAGGCTGAGTCAACACACATTACCTTAAAGGGGAATTTTGTCTCCCTGATATGTCTGCATACGAAAGATGGAAGGGACTTTATTGGGTAGGGCTGGAGTCAGGTGTGAATGCAGTAGTTGGTTTTCATTACAGAAAAAAACCCCAACCAACCTGAGGGTGATAAGAAATGGAATTGTCCAAAGCACATTAGGACCAATGATTTTTTGGTATTTCCCCAACCCACCTAAAACCAAGTGAGATGGTATTAGGGCCAATCAGAATGCTGTTAGTGTCTCAGTTCTGGTTTTGAAAGACTGAATTCATGAGCTTTACAGTAAGTAATATTAACATGCTTGTTCACTTTTTCCTTATATAGTTCTTACTGAACCAAGACAGTAGATAATAGGCTGAAAACAAGCATATGTTAAAAGCATAAAGCAGTGATTGCATTAGACTATCCCATTCTCAGATTTTTATCTCAGAGTCTTTTGTTGTAATAAATACCATCTTTCTTTTCTTTGGTCTTGCTGGAGAAGGCCTTGTCTCAGATGAACCTTCTTCTCTTGCAGTCTGGTTAAAATGAAGAACCTGTGATGGTGATGGTAAATGTTCATAAAGTCAGCTTGTTTGTTGGAGATTGATATGCCCAAGGGTTGTAAATATGTTAGTATTCTACAGTAATTCACCAGCCACACCTAAAGATAGTCTGTTGAAGTTATTGAGGACAAGACCCTTCTCTTGATTAACTCTCTGTATCATTACTACATAGGTTTTAGCCACATTGACTGCTTAATAATAGATCAATATTGTGACTGGAGCAGGCTCTCTGGGGAGGTGGCCACAGCACCAAGCCTGAGAGAGTTCAACAAGTGTTTGGATAACAGTGTCAGGCACGTGGTGTGACTCTTGTGGTGTCCTGCGCAGGGCCAAGAGTTGGACTCAATGATCTTCGTGGGTCCTGTACAACTCAGTATATTCTGTGATTCTGTGATATTTTCAATACTCACATATCTCCATTATTTGTGGAAGAGTTACCATTTTTGTGGACTAACTATGTCACAAACAAAGATTCATGCTGCTCCTGTGCAGCCAAACACATGTTCAGGAGAACTTGATAGCTTTTATGCAGTATGAGAAAGCAGAGATGCCAGAAGCAGCTGAGGTCTAGAAGTAGTGATATCATCCATTATTTCCTTTCTCTGTTATATCTTAGCTCCATATTACCTTTTTAATAAAGGTGTCTCCTCATTACTATTTGAGCTCTATGTTAGGTTAGGTATTCTGCTCAGAGGGAAGTTAAAATGGAACATAGAGTTCCAAGCAAGACCAACAGTAGCCTCTAATGTCAATAACTTCTCCTTGACAGACCACTTGCAATGCTCTGTGAATTGTAATTGTAAGCTAAATCTAAGGTTGGTGAAGAGCAGAGATCTTGGAAATAAAGTGAAAGTGACCTGCCGTAGTGTTGGTACAGAATAGAGCCCCACTCATGCTGTCAGCATTGCAGATCACTGTCCTCCCTTGTTGTTCCTTGCTGTTCTCCATAGGTAGAATAACAATGTAAGTTATGTAGGAACCACCTGTAAGGTGGTACATGGCTAATTTCAGAACTTACCTCGGCCATCTGGGTTGCAGTGTCACCTTTTGCACCCAGGTGGACCATGGCAAGAGCAGTTGCAATACTCCAAGGAGAAAAGAAAATGTTTTGGCCTTTGGAAGTTTCATTCAGCTTTTTGTAAAGGTCCAGAGTGAAGCTGTTGGTTGACACTGAGAGAGAGTCCATTGGTACACCTGAGACAAATGAGTGTCAGTGAGAGTTGGTGACTTTCTCTTTGCTTCTTTTAAAAAATACAAAGCTGCCAGTGGGAGATTGCCTGCACCTCTCAGATACAGACTATCTTGAGGTATCCCTGGGTAAAATACTGCACAGAGACCAAGTATAGTCAGCTAGTAGGTTTCTTTCTAAGACCTGCATTATTTTTTCCTTCCTCATGACTTTCAGTGTCCTTGCCAGTTTCATTTGTTTTTCATCAGTTGAGTACAATTTTAGCTAGAAATGTTTTCAGAGTTCAGACTTGTTTAATAAACTTATTTGTTCTTTGCTTAAGTTTTCATGGAGTTATTTTTTTTATTCTGAGAGAGTGAAACAATAATTTTTCACTGTGCTGCTTTGGGCTTTTTTTCTATTTGTTTAAATTTCCTGTGCTATTATTTTCTACTGAAAAAAAGCCTGCTGAATTAATGTGATTCCCTAAATATATTCCAAAGAGAGATACTACTAGAGAGATACCGATTTTTATACATTCTTGGTGTAGGTAAATCCATATGTGGAAACTGTAGCTGGATTTGCTAATTTCTGTTTTTCAAGAAAGTTCTTGTATCTTACATACAACCCCAAATAGTTCCTCTTTTAACCAACAACAAATTTTCTCTGGTTTCCTGCTGGTTTATCCTGCACATTTTCCATCCTTGTTCTGCTTCTTTTCTTTAGTATGTTTTTACAGGACGCAAACAAATCACCACAACCCCAGGATTAAATTGATTTCCCATACATGGATCCAAAACAAACCTGTGCATCCTATTAGCATTTTTTGGACCATCTAATACTTTGATAAATATTAGGACAAACTCAGAAATTTCCATTGTCTTCATCAGCATAAAGACAAAGCATTTGGTAAAGTCAGTGTAAGATGGCATCAAGTAAAATTTAAGCATTAGATCAACAACAGCAAATGGGCATTTAAATCCATCTTCACTCACAATTTGTGTGGTTAAATAAAAAACTGTAGTCCTCAAAGTGAGCTGCGCCCATGAAGTGTCAGAGATGTCTGGAGCCTTTGGGGTCCTCAAGTGCTTTTTTAAAATATTCCTAGACCTCAGCAACAGCTTTGAAGCATTCCCAGGAGAGCTTCAGAGGTGAATACTATGCAGCCTAGCTCATACCTAAGCATTTTTAGGTCCTTCAAATCACATATCTTACTGCTGTTCCTGGAGATGCTGATACTCCCTGGTGATTAAGGCATCCTTCGTACAGGTCAGGAAACTTTCTACCCTCCCAGGCTCTGTAGTTTTTGCCCAGCCCCAGTTTGTATTTTGTCTGCCATGCCTTGGCAAAGGGTTTTCCTAAGGGCTACAGTTTGTACTAAAAAATAAACACTCCCTTCCCCTGTATGACTTGTTTGCCAACACTTGACCACTTAGTTCCAAAGAATTTGAAATTAATTTTTAAGACTTTCAAATAAAAGCTAGTTATTTTGATATTAATATCAAATTACCTGAAATCCTGAGACTGAAAGGAGTTAGGATCTGTCTTCAGTCAGGATCTGTGGCAGTCTGTGGGGCAACGAGTACTTTTGGAAATGTAGAAATGTTTGCACCTCCCTTTTCTTATCTACATCCTCTTCTGGTATTAAATGTGCATGATCCCTCTTTTATTCCTAGTTCCCCTCTCTATCACCTGCTTTCAGAACTTTAGAGACCTGCTTAATTCAACGTCACTGTTAGTGGTGTGTCCTGGAACATGAAGGCCAGTATTTCTGTTCCCTGCAGGTGTCCCCTGCAACCTGGGAGTTTGGCCCACAAAAAAGTAAGAATTGCAGGAAATAATTCAACCACACTGCATTGCCAACAGATCTGTTGAAATAAATTTGCAGCCTCCTTTTCTCTATACTATACCTACTGGGGAAATTGATAGAAACTGATCTTAAAGCTATGGCTAAAAGGGAATATTGAAATAGATTGTTAATTTCATTGATCCTCTTGTTAAATTTGAGGGGAAGTACCTGAATACTTGTAGACCTCAGGTCACATAAAGCCTTTCTTTTGTACAAGGGTATTTTGCCTTTTTTCTCTTTTGTTTCAGAAAACAGATCACAAAGGAAGTTCAGAAGATATTTACATAGTCACCTAAAATAAGTGATGGAATAAGAGTGAATGCTGAGCTCATTTGAATTTCTGCTCCTAGCAAAGTCAGTGCTTTAGATACCTACAGGCCCTACATTTTACTGAACTTACTGTTCCTCTCTGATGACTGACGTAGTTTGAATCATCCATCAAAAACTGAAAAACTGCTTGGAAGCTCTGCTTGTAATAGCTTCTTTTACTGAAACTGTCGTATAAGAGTAAGGAGCAGAAACAGGAGATTGTGTAAAACTGGATATCAGCAAAAGTATAATATAAAATGTATACAAATGTTTTTCTTTAAACCAGTGTAATTCTGATCTTAATCTGCATAACTCAGATTAAATGGTATTGATAAATTTCATTTTTGATAATTATCTATCTTTGCTGCTACATTTAATCTTAGTAGAGAATGGGAGGCAGAGACATGCTGTCAACCTATATGGAAAAAGCATCAGTATGAAGTTTATGTTTTGCACAAGGATATTTTAGTGCTTCTATACATTTAAAATCTGACTGCTGCATATGCCATGCAAGGTTTCAAAAGTGATTTATGTGCCTCTATTTCTTCATATCTTTTTGTTTTAAGTGCAATTTTTGTGCCTTAAATGTTCATCTTATTTTCATGCTTCAGAAATGTATTAGGAACTTTTATATTTGTTTGTGAGGTAAAGAAATGTTTCTGCTATGTAGTCTGCTATTGTTTGCTTTTTAGATAAATTAATAGAAGAACAGCTCCCAAGCGCTTAGGGGTACTACAAGTTACAAAGATTGGCCAAAAATACAGGAAAATGAAGAAAGGGTTCCCATACTGTGTAGACACTCTTTGTGGTTTATACCAGTTACTGCAAGATCCTGTTTGGTAAGAAACATTGGAGTTACAGAAGGGAACACATTAGCCAAAGAAGAAGTGCTGTTGATTTTGCAGAGCCAGATGTAAGCAGTTAGAGAAAATAGTGAATTGATGCAGACAGAATGGTAAAAACAAGATTTCACTGTATCACAATGCCTTTTGACTTCAAGTAGATTGACCTCTGACAAATGGTCATTAAAAAGTCTTTTGGTAAAACCAGTCATTTTCCTCTGGCATGCTGATGAGTAAATGTGGTCTTTTTTTAAGCCATCTTTCATTTCCACCTGGCTCAGCAGTGAGGTTGTATCTTTCTGCCTGTTTGATTGCCATATTGCTATACCTGTACTCTGTAAATGATCCACTCTGAGTAGGCCTTTTGGGCATTTGTTGAAGATGTGTTCTCTTGCAGTTACTGCTAGCAATAAGCAGCAGAATATAAAATCAGTGCTAGACAAAGTCCGATTATGGATTTTTACTCTGCAAAAAAATCCTATTCAGCCATGTTCGCTAGGAAGAAAATGAGACCAAGTATCACATCTGTTGCAATAGAACTGTAAAGACAGGAAATACATGAAAATGAAGATACTTGTGCCTATTTCTGGTGGCAAAATAAAACCTTTAAAAATATGGATGCATTTGCATTGCAGTTAGAAAGCAGTGGGGGTTTATATGTCCTTGTCTTGAATACTAACATTACACCTGCACTGTAAATTTTCTTAGTTTTATTATTTTGAACTGTGTCTACCATTTCTGCTTTTCATTAAGTCCATCTACCACAGAGGTGTCAGAGATTATTTTATGAATCTGAGATTTGTACTGGAACACAAAACCCCCACATTTCATTTTAGGATAAACTGAAAGCATGTTATATGCTGTGTTTTGACAGGCATGGAATCACTAAGTGAATAGCAGTCTGTGCTCACAGCTTGTTTTTATTGAAGCTTGCTTCATCACTTTCCTGTAGGTACTTTTTTCTTTAGTTTTCAAAGTACTGTGGCTTTATCAAAGAGGTGACCTGAAGTTAGAAATTTTGATGATACAGAACAAACCCAAGTCTTCTGGAAAACAGTTGTTTGGAAATGCAGTCATGTAGCACCTGTTACTTGGCCAATGCCTTATGGGATGTAATGAAGAAGAAGGAACCAGACTCTTCTCAGAGGTCCCTGTGAGATGACAAGAGACAGTGGGCACAGGTTGAAAACATGAAATTCAATATGAATATAAAAGAGAATGAAGATGGTCACTTACGAGGATGGTCAAACACTGGCACAGGTTGCTGGGAGAGCTTGTGTAACCTCCATCGGTGGAGACAGGTATTCAAAATCCAAGTGGATGTGGTCCTGTGCAACCAACACCAGCTAAGCCTGTTTGCATAGTGGGTGGGATCAGATAATCTCAAGTGGCTGCTTCTACCCTGATGATTCTCTGGTTCTCTAAGGGTTAGCCTGACTTGAAGGCCAGAAGCTGGTTACCATGAAAATGCAGGGAGGCACAAATGAAGCAGCTCCAGTGGTGCTTGCAGTAGATGAGCTCTGAAGAGAGTTACCCCCCTGAATGGGATCCTTCTCTTCTCTTTCACACTTTTCACTTGTATTCCAAATGTTGCACTGGAATGTATATACTCTTCAAGGAAAGCTGAGACTGGGAGTGGCTTGGTACCCAACCCAGCCTGTTTGATCCTTTGCACCTCTCGCCAGCTGGCTGTCACTGTACTGTAGTTCCTCAGAGAGCCTCAGAGGTTCTGTTTTCACTTTTCTTATTTTACACAACCTTCACTTACCTGTTCTTCCACACCTAAAGAACAAACTTCTCTGTAAAGCCGAGTCAATACCACACATCTGGGCTGTGCTGGGTAGGTCCTGAGGGACAGACAACTAAATCCTGAGCTGTGGCTTACAGGCAAAGGAGGGCACTGATTTTAGAAGCAGTACTTTTTACAGGGAAGAAGATGTGAATATACTTTGTTGAAGGGAGATGTAGTTCCAAATAGAATACCTTATCCTGTTGTCTTACATAATGTTTCTGACATGCAGTTGAACTACCACAATGGCTGCAAAATTTTATGCTATTCCTTATGGCCACAAGGGAAGCACAGCTGCTACCCTCCCAAGCCATGAGAGGGAACTGATGCTGCCAGTACAGCATGGCTTGTTCATTATTGAACATGGGCAAGAGAGATGTGGGGAAGGTTCATTTTATTCACGTTGCTTGGTCACTGTTGAACATGGTCAAAAGGAATATTTTGAAGGTGCTGTTCTGGGCCATAGCCTCCAGTCAGACTTCTTATTTCTAGTGCGTTGTGACAGGTAAATGTCTAGGATGACATGCAGAATGTCCGTGTTTGGAGGCCTATTTGAAATCTAGTGAAAATAAGACACCAGCATATTAAAGTTTCTCACCTTTGTCAATTGGAATGGTGTGATGGTTGATTTGGAATGACAAGAATGGAAACATGCTCCAGCTGTGCAGATTGCAGGATGCCCTGCAGTGTCTTGAACAGAATCAGTGTCTTGAATAACACAAACATAACTTAAAGTTAATTTATTTTATTAAATGCAGCTCATGGTAAAATAATATGGAAAGCGTCAATCAAAATCAAAATTTCACTGGTGTTTCTGTCAATACCGTGCATATCCTTGCTGAGATACACTCATATGGTACAAATCAAACACTGGTCAATATTACAGGTGGCAAGGCAGCTTTGCAGATATTAACCAGGAAACAGGTATAATTAAGTAAAATTAAAAAGAGGAAGCAGATTTAAATTCCAACAGGTCTAGATTACATATCAATAAAAGGTGGCAAGAAGACATGTTGCTCATAGTTTTCTTAGCATCTTTGCTGGCTGGAAACCTCAGCAACCTTAAACTACAACATTTAGAAAAATGAGGAAAAAATGTGACGTGATTAGAAGTCAGCAATTTAATATTAAGGGTTGGACAATTTTCCCTCACAGCTTTACTTTTTCAGGAAACTGAAAGAGCAGAAGAAAATGAATGTGCTGTGTCTGTATACATGTGGTGAGACAGAGGATGTTAAGGAGCATTCTGAGATTATTCTGGATTTGTATTAAATTTTGTTAATTTCCCACAGTCACAAATTTGAAATTAAGGCTATGAAATAGCATTGTAGTACAAATGCAGGTTTCCCAGTGAGGAAAAGAGAGCAAAAGGGAGCATACAGATTTCTGCCTTTTTTTTTTTTTTCTTTTTCGGGTTCTTTTTCTCTCTAGGAGAGTCAAGAGAATGAGCTGCATTTCCCTTGAAGTCAGCATTTGACATAGGGTTAGATGATGGGCTATGTGCAGAGAGCTTTTATGACTCTACCTTACTTTTAAACGACAAAGCCAGAAGAGCAGACTTGATAAAAGGGAGCAAAATTCTGCGCTTTATTTTCTATTGAAGACTGTCTCGTTAGGACAACGGAAAGGAGCAGCCAGAGGGGTATTCTTTCATGGCTCAGGATGGTTTCTGGATGCTGCCTTCTTTGAGGAGGGTTGAGTGGAAGGAAAAGAACAGGCACTTTCTGGACCGGTCGCTACATGGATTAAGGTTGAGATTTTAGCACTGCAGTTCACATTTTTCCTTTGAACAGTGAATCTTGGTTGCTATCTGAGAGCAATAATTCATTCTAGAGGAGAACAGAATCTACCAAAAAAGAGGATGCTCTTGGACTTGTTGTGTCTGATAAAGAAGTAGAAAGGGTGGTCAACCCTGAATTTCAGAACATTGCTAACATGTGCAGCTGTTAGTTCTATAATGACAGCAGTAGCAGCAGCTGCCTCAGTGCCCTTCTCATCAACTGCAACAAAAGACTTGTGAAAAACTTTGGAGATCATCACTTTATCCTTCTCAGTCATTCCACTGAAGTCAGCATTGCTGCTGAAGGCACTGCGCATTCCCATCCCAATCAGATTATCACTGAGGTCATACCTCTCTTCTATTTTGAATTTAGGTAGGTACAGATCCACAAGAGTCTCAGTCATCTTCTTGGAATCAGTCCATTCGGACAGCTTCTCATACGTCAGTTGTCTTTCCAGCTATCATTTAAGAAAGAGAAGGAATTTGATGTTTGCAGGCAAAAAACAATTAATTAACTATGAATTAATCAATTTTATGGCAATGTAATGAATTTAACATTTAAATTTAACATTTAGCTGAAAGCATGAAATAGAAATTGGTTTTATTGATGATCAGAGACAAGGTGTGCAGCAAATATTTGAGTCTTAATGCTTCAAAGTTTTGAGCCGCGCCCTTTCCAAATTCATTGCAAAAGAGAAATGGGAAGGGCATTCAATAGCTGCCATCCCCAGTGATAATTCTTTCCTCTCTTTTAATTCAGTCCTGATATGAATAAAATTTCTATGTGATGTGGTTTGGTCCTGTTCTATAAAAACAGGTGTTAATATTATTGCACATATTTCCTTGACAGCTTTGAAACAAAGTGGTTCTGGCAAAGTCTTTCACTGCCACTCTATGTCCTGGGCACTATGCCACCAGGGCTGAGCTCTGATCAAATGGAGGAAAGCAATGAATAGTATAGACTCCAAGAATCTAACAATCTTGGAATTTTAGTAACTACAGTAGTGGATCTCATTATTGTAGCAAACGCAGTCTCACCAAAATCTTACTTTTTCATAGAACAAACAAATGCTGATGGGGAGAGGGGGAAAAATGTGAGAACAATTCGGAAATAAGTTTCCAGGCCATGGAGAAAAAGTGTCATCTCAGGAAGAACCTGTGACTTCTTGTGGAGTGGTGTCTCTCCTGAATGTGCAAGGAAGGGAGATTTAACCCTTACAGATCATGTAAGATTGGGTTTCAGTCAAGGGGGTGTTGAAGAGCTCAGCATCTGATTATGCACAGTGTTGACTCTCTTCAGTTCTCTTCAAACTGAGGGCACTCAGCATGAAAGAACTTTCTTGGGATTAGATATGTATTAAAGAAAATTAATTCAGCTACTGGAGGAGGTCAAACAGCCTGACAGCATGTCCTCAGAAAGGGAGGTATGATTGTCAGCCTGCCCTTTTATTTTGATATCTGAGCAGTAATACAAAATGTCTGTAGCATGCCTTCTTACCTGTTCGAGACCAGTAGTGTTGTCTTTGATGTCATCAGGAAGGAGGATGAACATACTCAGTTCACGTTTCACATATGGCAACTCAATCATTTTGAAATTCATTGTTTCCATGATGAGAACTGGAAATGTTTTTCTCATGTACATCATCTTTACAGGCTTGGTCTTGTTCTGGAATGTATTTATTTATAAGTAAGAAATAATTCCTTGAATGGAAGGTTGATGGTATCTCAGTGCAGTGCAGAGAGAGGAAACTTCTATAAGCCGCTTTTAAAACAGTGATTTATCATCCATTTTCCAAAGCTTTTCTTAACTGGACAATATTGTTTATCTTGGTGTCTGCCCCAAAATTTTTGTTGGGGGCTGAACTGAGATATTTTTTATCTTCTCCCCAAAACATGCCCAAGGAGGAAGGAGGAAGAGAGTTAGAAATGTCTGCAGGGATTAGGGGTGTGGAGCAGGCATGAGATATGGCCTTACAACACTCCAGCAGAAAAAGAGCTGTGGTTTAAGAGGATGAGTGTTGTGCAGCATATCAGTGATCTCCTCTCTCTGGTGATAAAAGATGACCAGCTGATTTCTTGATAAAAGATAACACTAGTGTCAGAGCAAAAGGGCTCATGATGAGAGGAGTTTCTGGCAAGCAGTCACCCTGTCAGGAGTATGTAACCTCCCTTAACATCTACATCCCTCCATTCAAGGAAGTAGACCATGTGTACGTGCTAATCAGAAGGCAGAAGGTACACTTTGTGGAAGTTGCACAGAGGTCTCGTCTTTAACTGTGAATTCATTAGCATCTCTTCTGGATACATGCCATTAACATTGCTTCTAGCCTCACTCTGCCATGCACCAATTCAGGGCACCCTGTATTTGGGCAGGAATGATTGTGCCCAGCCTGGTTGTACAGTGCAGAGGTCTGGTACCATACTCACATGTGACACGCCATGTAGTTCTGTCCATATAGCCTGGACTTGCAAAATCATGTTTTTACAATTTAGTCATTTTTTGCACTGTTTTAGAGAAAGGTCTTAAATTACTGTAGTGATTTTGGAAACAGTAGCTGTCATCTGGAGCTCACTAACATTTACCTGAGCACATCCTAATGTTTCAGTGAGCTAAGCACTGACAGATTTTTCTGCAACCAGTTTTTCACAGTCTAGTTACCACAGGGTTACCTAAAAGACTTAGGAAATGGAAATATTTCAG
The DNA here is from genome assembly GCA_013400775.1 of Chaetops frenatus. NCBI lineage: Eukaryota > Metazoa > Chordata > Aves > Passeriformes > Picathartidae > Chaetops > Chaetops frenatus. The sequence goes on from VZTR01024578.1 coordinate 26,564, forward strand.
CAATACCTGTTGTGACTACATTGTTTACAGTAAGAATGGTATAGGAGGAACTTACCTTGCTCAGTCGGAAGGGTTGCAGCTCTGTATCTTCTGCCTTAAATTTCACTTCCCATTCTGCCTTGAAGTAAATGGCATTTATCAGGATCAGCTTGGTGAAGCTTGTCACATCTTGTGGACCCAGCAAATTCTTGATTTTGCCTTTTGAAATCACAAGAGTCAGGTTTCATTCCAGCATAGAACAATGTGGACATTTTGATCAGTTTTTTTCTCAGTTTAGCTTCTTAGTAAAAAGTCCATGCCTCAGTGCCCTACTCCCTAAAATGCTCCCCTGACATAAATCAATGCATTTCTTTACAGTCTCCAAAACTGTTTTTTGACCTGTCAGCTTGGCTAACTGACAGGAATTTACTCCTTCCTCCAAAAACATCCCTGCTTCATAGCGAGCGGCAACAAGCACGAAGCCTCACTGGCTGGTTACACCAGATAGAAGGAGCAGCACCTCTGCCCAGTGCAGAGTGGTACAGCAAGGCAGGCATCCCCACCTGCCCTGGAGCACACTGGTAGGCAGAGGTGTCTCTCCCCTGTCAGCTCTGCCCACGGTGCACGGGTGCAGCACCAGGGCACAGTTGTGGCTGAGGACCAGCTGCTGCAGAGCACAGCCGAGTCAATGGAAGTCTCCCAGAGGAGCTCACTGAGGTCCGGATCAGGTATTTGAAGCTGTGCTGCTCTTTCTCTGTCCTCCCACCACACCTCTGCTCGCTGCCCACATCCACATCGGGAGGCATGATCTGGCCACTGCAGTAGCACCTGGGGAGGCAAGGGCACCTGCCCAAAGGAAATGGCAGAATGACTTTGTGGGAGAGAGAACATGTTGGAGTTGAGCCCAGCTTACCCTCAGTTTGTTTTTCAACCCAAGTGTTTATTTCCTTCCCGGACTGTTCCGGTGCTGTCTTAAAGTTAAGTTTCTGTGGCTCTGCTTTGTAGTAGTTCTTACTGAGCTGTATGTATGTCTGAAAAGTAACAAAAAAGTCAGCAAAAGAAGTTCTGTACTAGAAAAATATACTATTTTTCTGTCCCAAAGAGAAGTTGTTAGCTCTTATACTTGATATATTCTTGGACCTAGAAAACTGCAGGATTCTGATTGTTACTCTCTGCTGAAATGTGGGTTAATAATTAAGAAATTACCACAGAACAGAAATTTCCCGTCCTTTGCTCAAAGTTTTATCTGGAGAAGTGAGGAAGGCTGTGAACATCCTATGGATGTGCTTATTTTAATGTCTCATTTACAATTTTATATATTGGGAGTTCTTATACTAAAGGCACACTGCATGAAAAGGAACCCCTACAATACAGTCGAAGGGCAATGAATCCTTAAATTCTGTAATCAGACTGACTGGTATTTTGCAGTTAAGTTTATCAGTGGAATCAAGAGCTCTTATCTGTAGTATTCAAGGTCAGCTTCAGACCTGTCCTATTAATGGCAAGTAATTAAAAAGCTAAATATTTTTTGCACCTAGTTGTACTCCTATCTGAGATTTAACTTACAGGCAATAATAGGAAGGTTTTTTCCACATAAATGCGGTTGGCACTTCTCAGTGAGTAAGGGCTTCGGGGTTTGTTCACGGCATTCAGGAGCTTCTTGAAGCCAGAATGAATATCTGTAGCTTGCTTGTTCTCAGGATCCTTGGAAAAAGAAACCAAACATTCAGCAATTTCATTTTTGCATGAAGCTTTCAAAACATGCTAAGTGATGTGTGTGGGAGAGGGATTTGAGTTCCTCTTCCTTACTATTTATTTTTCAAAGTTTACCATCACTGCAATTTGCAGGGCTCTGTTCATAACTGGATTAACTGACTTGCCATATAACAAACCTTCCAGACTAACCCAGTGACTCATCCTTTCATGTTTCTGAGAGACTGAGTGAAAGGAGCTGAACATCAACCTGTTGTGAAGTATGGTTGGGGTTTGTACTTTAAAGAGGTGTGCAGACAATAACTACTGGACTCCTAAAGCTGTATCTGGACATTTTGATTCTGGAGGTTCTTTATCATGGAATTTCAGTTCTAATAGATACCAATTTTCTTCTCTTTGGTCTCCCCCGAGGAGGTCTGGCCACAGAGGAAGAGGCTTCAGCTCCTGCTCCAAGAGTGAAATGAAGGACCTGCAAACAGAGTTTCCAAAGGTAAGAAGTAGGCATGAAGGACCTTGTGAGACTTAAAGCCAAATGGGGAACAAATGGTTGTCGTGTTTCACTCCTTGTGGTAACTCACTGTGCTATCTGCTACTTAGGTGACTAATCAAAGGGATGCTGAAGCTGTAGTGACAATAAATCCCATGGAATAATAATGAGCAGCACCATCCCCTCCCAGACCATCACCACAGTGCTCCTGTCTGCATGCTGCAAGGCAGAACTCCCTTCCACAGCTGTTTCTCCCAAAAATAGGAATGTGTTTGTGCAAATCCAAATGGTTCTCCCCATGATAATAGCACAAAAGCAACCTACCTCTGCCATCTCCGTTGCTGTAGTTCCTTTTGCTCCTAGGTATGTCAGAGCCAGAGCAGCTGATATGCTCCAAGGGGAGAAGAAAATGTTTTTTCCCTTGTTCGTCTCATTCAGCTTGTTGAAAAGATCAACAGTAAACTTGCCAATTGATGTTGAGACCACTTCCATTTTTACAATCTGGAAGGAGGCAACAGGCAGAATTGTACTATTTGAATGTTTAAAATTTTGTACGTGGTACACATTAGTGAGAAATGTTACATGTGCAACACAATTAATTTACACACCCTAAAACTAATAGCATAGTTTAATATTTATCTTCCACACAGATACTGTTTGCCACCTGTTAGAAACACCAATTTTTTTAGCTTTTTCGTCCTCTTTTATACAGCTGCAGTTTTCTTTGTGATTCTTTCTGCCTTTGATTTTCAAAGATGTGCAGATTTGTAACCTCTGTATTTCTTTTCCTTTTTGTTCTTAACTAATGATTAATCAAAGCAATGTTACCAGGGAAATTTATATGTATTTTTAGTACATTGGTTCACAACACATCTGAGTTTCCCACTACTTCATTTTGGATCTGTATAGAACTGACAGCTGATATTGTGAAAGGATTTAATCATAATTCTTAGGCTCATTTGCTTTCCCTGGTCAGCAACCTATTCTGAGTAGCTTCATGAGCAGCAAATCTGTTGTTTCCATTTAGACTGATGCAGTTTTATTAGTTGTGTGTACCTACCACCCCTTCTGTATATTCCAGCAATTTTATTTTCCCCAGAAACTGCCAGACGCCTTGAGGTTATGAGTACTTCTGGCTTTGAGATAGCTACCCAGTAATACCTGCCTCATGTAATTTACCACTCAAGAGACCAGAAATGCTTATATTATTCTTGTTGTTGGTTTTAATATTTGTATCTATGGAATGGAGCAACAGAAATTGTCTGCAGGTATTTATCAAGTGTTTGCTTTCCAAACAACTACATTCTTTCTGGCAGTCAGTATGCTCTCAGGACCAAATCTGTACTGCAGAGTGATTTTCTTTCCTTGGAGAACAGAACCAAGAGAGCATCAGGATGGGAGTTTCTGTTTTCAGCTAATGAATACTCCTCTGAGTCTCTGGTCTGATAATGTGCAGTGTTGTGCCTTCACCGCAAATACAGAATTCTTTTATCAAAATGAAGATTTTTCTTGTAATGCAGTCACTGCCCTAAGAAAACTTTCATTCTTGTGAATAATTCTGCCCCAAATTAGCAGTTTTCCTTAGACTTACAGAATTATTTTCTCTAATGGTTGACATTTAGAAAAACACAAGGCAAGAATATTGCATTATAACACTGGCGCATTATCATTTATCCATACAGTCACACACAGCTTTTAAAAAACATCATAAAATTTACTTAAATTGATTTAAATATCTACCTTTAATCCTGTGAGAGAGAAGACTTAGGTCTTGTCCTCAGTCAGGTTCTGTGTTTGTGCATTGAGCAATTTTTAAATTAAGAAACATAGAACTGCTTGCCCCTCCCTTTCCTTTTTATCTACATCCAGGTTGCTTTCACCTACCAAAAGTTCCTTTCTATCACATCCCCTAAAAATGTGATTTTGGCCTCTTTGTTGACCTGGTCACTTTTCAGGTTTAGACATTCCAGAAGGAAATGGAATTAAAATCTCAGCTCTGCTGTTGCACCTCAGTAGTCCACTGATAGGATAGCAAAGCAAGTCGCCCATTACCAAGGTTTTCTGGTGTTGTGGAGGTAACTGCTCTGTTTTTTAAAATAAGTGACTTGTAAAAAGGTTATGCAGTACTTTCTTTTGGCTTCTGGATTTAAGCAGATATTGAGAGTCTGATTTTCCTCTCTGTGGCTCCTGGGTTTCAAATGCAGTACCTCAGCATAAAACACCAAGCTTAGTGATTGAACTGGACACTGGAAGTCCAGTTTCAGATTGAAGATCAGTAGGAGCATGGACAGAGGCAAAGCTGCGAGGGAGGGTAAAGGATGGACACCCCACTGGTTGTGTTGGTGAAGAAATCTCATTGCAGCCATGGCTGGGAATCATTTGAGACAAACACTGCAAAACCCTGAGTTACTGCACTGTAAGGAGGAGGGCAAGAATTGAAACAACCCTACTGGGAGGGCTTGAGCAAGGACAGAGAGAAACGAGAGGTAAATGTGGCACCGGAACTGTGACTTTAAAGTCCCAGAAGAGAGACAGTGATGGAAGAAGAACGTGGTGGCAACAACTCTAAGACCCTAGAGGGCAGGGGAAGGTGCAGGAAAGGAAGGAAATTGTACTATGTGCTAAGCATTTTACTGCAAGCCTCATTACAGGAATACAGTGGGTCAAGAATTCTGCAAAATGTCAGAAATTAGTGTTGTGCAAGGCAGTGAAGAAATGCCAGAAATCCAACAGGTGCTAGTTTTAGTACAGTAAGTAAGTCTTTCAGAAGTCTGGATAAGAGAAAAGTCAACTAAGTGGTTGGGTGGCGAGAAAGCCCAAGCCAGGAGACTCCCAAGTCCCAAAGATATATATTGTGAGCAAGGTAGCTGCCTTTGCTAGTCAAGATGCAAGGATGCCATGCAGGATGAAAAGAGGAGATGGAAAGGCAGAGTGGCTTTTGATAAGCCCATATTCAAAGTCACCCATATTAATTGAAAGGGGCTGCCAGAGATCAACCTTCTGTTTGGAGCAGGGCCGTGAGTAGATAAGTTTAGCCACAGCCCTTCCAAGGATGAAGATTCCACAACATTTCCAGCACTGCTGTTCACCCTGGGAAAAGGTTGTTCCCTAATGTACCACTCACTTTTCGTGCATTGTGGCCACTGTCACCACTCAGTAGTGATCTGGCACTGCCAAAAGGACATCAACTGTGTCATCTTTGCAATCATGCTTCAAATAGTGAAGGAGAGAGAAAAGGAGACTCACATTTCCATTGACTTTAGAGGCCTGAGTGAGTTTGTGTGTGTGTTGTCATGGTTTTGTGTCCTCCTTGGCCTTCCAGGTGTGGCTTTTCTGTCTTTATTCCCAAGGCATATCAGGAAGTGCTTAAGAGGCTTGTCCATGGGGACATGCCACTCTTCCATGAGGTGAAGCCAGGCATGACAGAATTGGACATGAAGCACAGGAATCCAGAGTCATGTTTCACAACTGAGATAGGGATAGTATAAAGCACTTGCTTCATAACACTTTTCCTATGTTCCTTCCTATTTGGGAAGCAGAGCCAGAAGGGACCCTGGAAGCAGCTGACTGCTTAAAAGAAAAGAGAAAGGACTCAGTGACAGCCAGAAGTCTCTTTTCTGCTGAGAAAAGGGAGTCCTGCTGTCTCAAGATGTGTTTCTAGTAAGACCTGTTGGGGTGTGCAAGTCCATTAAGAAACCTGGTCCTTTGCTCTCTGTTGTGAATTCAGGTAGTCAGCAGCATTCCCTGCAAACATGCATGACTGATCAGGACACTCTCTTAGGAGAAAGAACAGTGACAGGAGTAAATATGACCTGGGAGATTCACATTCACCTTCCAGAAAGTACTTACAGCCATTAGTATTACTTGTATCAGTATTAGACTTGATTCTCCCATTTGATCTTTTCTCAAACCAATGAGCGAGTGGTAAAGTAAAATGAGAGCAAAGCAGTACAGTGCTAGGCTGGAAACAGTGTTGTCATGGTGAAAGTTTACAAAGGAGAAGGTTGTGAGGCACATGTGTTTTATTTTCCTCCAGTTCTATAGTGTTGTTAAATATTTTCCAGTTGCTGTGGGACAGAGATTAGAAAGTACATGTGTTAGCCCCTTTTCAAGCAAAAAAGAAGCACCAGTATCAGGAACAAAGGCGATTTTGCAGGTTTATTTAATTGCCAGTTCTGCCGGGCTGCTAAGTTGGTAAAAAACTGACAAGAATGCAGGTGAGTAGCCTGCCTTGGGGATCAGCATGAGCTGAAACCAATGGAGATGCAGCAGCATTCTGCAAGAAGGAGATTTTCCTGGGTTTTTTTTTCTTCATAGGTACCAACACTTTAAAATTACTGGTTGAGATCTACTCAGTCTGTTCTGAATTGTGGAAGTTCTGGTTCAGAAAGTGCTGAAAAGACACAGCAGTGTTCTTTGCACAGTTTGGTACTTAGCATGTAGTGCTAGCTCTTTGGGGTTCTTTGGCCAGGAAAATGAGCCAGAGGCATAAATCAGGTTATTGGTAAAAAATACCCTCTTCTAACATTGAGACATTTGTCAACAGTACAGGAAAATGAAGAAGTGCACAGGCTATTGAGATATTCCTTGTGGTGTGTATTTAGTTGATTGTTGTTGTTGCAATAACCTGTTTAGTAATCGAGTTTCTAGGGGGAAGAAAACCTCCCCAAGAAAAGGATAGTCTTGGTCTTGTTGTGCCTGATGAAGAAGAGGAAAGGGTGATCTGCCAAAAAAATAACAGTAGCACCAAGACTTCGTGATGCCAGTGTTGCCGAACTGGCAGCTGCTGCCTCTGTACCTTCTTCATTGACTTCCAGGTAACACTTGTGAAAAACTTGTGACAAAAACAGATCACCAGTCTTGGACATTGCTGTGAAATCAGCTTGACCTTCTGTGAAGGCATCTTGTATCCCCATCCTGCTCAAAGTAGATTTGAGGTCATATTTCTCTTCTAAAGTGAACCTGGGCAGATAAACTTCCATGTTCATTTTCTCCATTAGCTCTGGATTGGTCCATGCAGACAAGTTTTCAAAAGTCAATTCTCTTTCTAGCTGCAGGAAGTAAAAAAAAAAATAGAAAATTTAAAAATGTTCAAAACCCTATGCCCTAAGGACGATTTTTTCTCATAAATGGAGAATTTTTCAAGAGGTCGTAAGAGTACAAGAAAAACAGTAATGAAACAGCAGTTTGAAGATCTTTTTAACTAAAGAAAAATGTTGTTCTATCATATATCAANGCACCAAGACTTCGTGATGCCAGTGTTGCCGAACTGGCAGCTGCTGCCTCTGTACCTTCTTCATTGACTTCCAGGTAACACTTGTGAAAAACTTGTGACAAAAACAGATCACCAGTCTTGGACATTGCTGTGAAATCAGCTTGACCTTCTGTGAAGGCATCTTGTATCCCCATCCTGCTCAAAGTAGATTTGAGGTCATATTTCTCTTCTAAAGTGAACCTGGGCAGATAAACTTCCATGTTCATTTTCTCCATTAGCTCTGGATTGGTCCATGCAGACAAGTTTTCAAAAGTCAATTCTCTTTCTAGCTGCAGGAAGTAAAAAAAAAAATAGAAAATTTAAAAATGTTCAAAACCCTATGCCCTAAGGACGATTTTTTCTCATAAATGGAGAATTTTTCAAGAGGTCGTAAGAGTACAAGAAAAACAGTAATGAAACAGCAGTTTGAAGATCTTTTTAACTAAAGAAATTGTTGTTCTATCATATATCAATGCAGTATTTGAAATGTTTTCAGTAACTGTCAGGGAATTTAGCAGAGCTACAATAGTCTGGTTTTTTTTCTGTTCCCAGGGTTGTCTTCCCCACATTTTAGAATTTACTGAAAAGAGCTTTCCCATACACATACACACATAACACCTTAAAAATGAAAATTTCTTAAGGGTTTATTATCCAAAGGCAGAAGCAGGCTTTTTACAGAAGGTGGCGGTATCCATACATATTAGTTCTGGACATCCTGGAACATAACAGAGCCTGCCCAATTTTTGGTGGATTTTTTTCAGAATGAAATCATATCTCTCTGAATTGGTGTGGACAGTGGATCTCAGCAGGGCTGGTTTTCTGCCCTCATTTTTGTTTGTCTGGAAAAGAAGCAATCTTATGGGGTTTGGGTTACCTGTTTCCAGGACTGATCAACCTTAGAAACCACAGACCTGCTGGTTTCCAAGACTAAGAAATCTACTCTGAGCTCCACGAGCTTCAAGCTCACAGTACTAGACCAGATTTGGGATTTGCTTTACCTCGAGCCTTATTAGTATCCTCCTTCCCAGGCATATGAATGCAGCCTGGTCTTTTACCTCACACATACATAAAGTAAGTAAATAATGATGCTCTTGCTTTCTCACATGATTTATGTTCTCAGGTTTTTTACCTTTTGTAAGCCGGCGATGTCACTCGGTAGCAGGATAAACATGCTGAGGTCATTATTGACGTATGGAAGCTCAAGAACATCAGCCTGAACTGATTCTATGTAGTTTAAGTTAAATTTATCCCTCAGGTACATCATGGGCACTGGTTTAGTTGTATGCTGCAACAAATCAAAGTGAATGTTTTACGTTTGTACTCTGAACAGTAAAAGAACAAATTAACAAAGTTAAAATAGATCAGTGGATGTTTATTGTATTTACTCTACAAGCTACCCAATGTGTCTGAGACATCATTATGGGTAGGACACAGAATACGGGATCTTCAGAGAACCCCTGGTCTTCTGGAAAGGCACTGGGAGTTGTAGCATGCTATCTGAGCTGTCTCAGATGACATCAATTATAGGAAACTGTATGCCACTCTGATTTGTTGGATGGTTAAGTGAAAATGTAAAGAGCTAACCCTTGCAGTTTTGTTCACCTCTTTGATTTTGCTGCCTTCAGAGAATGGAAGATTTTCTGAAATCAGTTTCTAACAATTTACTTGTGCCTCAGGGCCTGGTATGTGTGTGCAGTCTTAGCGTTCAAAGTGTGGTAAAATAAATACATGGAATATACTGTATGATTTAAATGAAATAACTATCCCATCACATGGATTTAAAGAGTGACATATTTTCCAGGTTTTTCCACATGCAGTGTAGGAAATAGGGCAGTATATTGCCATACCATGTTTATTCTGAAAGGCCTTTGTCTGGTAGCTTCAGCTTCAAACTTTGTTGCCCAGTTTCCTTTGAAGTAGAGTGCGTTTATCAGGACTAGCCTGGTGAGTGAATCTATGGATCCAGGAGGCAGCAGATTTTGGATTTTACCTAGAGAAAAAAGAGGGACATTCACACATCTGTGCAGTTTCACTGTTTCAGTCCAAGTGCTGGCACAGTTTCTGGGGATATAAACCAGGGATATTGTAAGTGCTACCATGCCACCCATCTAGCTTGAGATTATTTGCAAATATGTAGTTACTGGGGTAATCTTGATTTAAAAAGGAGAATAAGCCATACTCCTCACACGCTGAGATGGAGGACACTAATTTTAGTAAGAGGTTGTCAGTAGATGAGTAATTTAGGAAAAGTCTGATTTACCTTTCTGAGGTGAATTGTTTACCTGCCATGGGCCCCTTGGGCACAGAAAAGCCAAAATTACTCCTTTTTGATTTGGAGAGAAGAGGCTGGAATTTACCTGCAGTCTGTTGTTCAACACTGGAATTGATGTCTCTCCTGATTTCATCTGCTGCTCCCACAAAGTCGACTGATTGTGGCTCTGCATTGTAATACCTCTTGGCTAACAATAAGTATTCCTGCAGTGCAAGAGAGACACCTGACTTAGGTTTGTTGCCTGCCAATATGAGTGCTACTACAGCCAGAGATAAAAATTACATGGACATAACCCCAGTGTTTTCTCAAAGGAACAAAGTATTTTTAGTGGAAACCCTAAATTTAAACATTCTCATTTAACTACATGTACAAACCACTCTGAGATTAGATACACATCCCAAAAAACTAGAATTTTGATGTACAAAGTCTAAGGAAAAGTATCATAGAAAATATTCATGTAAAGGATAGTAACATAATTTGCAAATGTAGTGAAAATATTTTAAAGTATATGGCTTATATTACCATAGGTAGATCGTGAAGATTAAATGACACTGCATAATCTGAATAAAAGTCTTACCTTACTGAAAGGCAATGATTTTTCTCCAAATAACTGGTTGACGCTTTTAAGTAGGTAATTTTGAGTGGGTTGGTTGATTTCAAAGCTAAGTGCTTTAAATCCGGTATGGATATTATCTGATTTGCCAATTTCTGTCTTGGAAAAAAAACCAAACAAATGGACATTATTCAACTGTTGTGTAAAAATCCTGATTTTTTTCTTCACACAAATCCAAGTAAAGTATTTCTCTTCAGGTTATTGGTTACCAGCATTACAACAGAAGAGGTGCTCTAAACTGTACAGCTATTAAAGGAATCATTTTAAAGTGTTAGAAGTTGCAGATGTGGTACAGACACTGTAGGTGTCTTGGAATGCAAGTATTAAGCACCTGAACTATGCAAAATATTTAAGGGTTTATAAGTGGATATTGTGAAACTTTGGATATCCAGAATATGAAAGTCAGAGAGTAATTCTTAAACAATGCGTGGCTCTGTCACTCCCTTAATTTATGAAAGTGTAGTGTTACATGGAAGGTTTGCCCCTTAAATTTCTTAATCTCTCTCTTAATATTTTGTGGCTTGGCTGGTTTTGTGTTTCAGTAATTGCAATAAATTCTTTTATATTGAAGTGACAGGATTAAATGAATGTGAGCTCAGACTCTCCAGTGAGGTCAAGGAAGAAGCTGTAAATCAGTAAACTAAAAAACTGCACCTGTGCTGTATTCATCTCATCATTATATCAGAACCAGAGGCACAAACAGACCCTTAAATCTCTAAAGTGTTAGAACCCATAACACTACCCACAGTGCTACCCATAGCATTCTGTAATTCTTATGATTAGGGCAAGTATTACTCATGAGGAATAATTCCTCTCCTGTTCATGCAGTGCAAATGACATGTTGACATAATCCCTAAAATAAATCTTCCCACCGTGGGTTTTGGCTGTGGAATACAGATCCATTCATCAAAATTAGCTGCAGTTGGGGTTTTGTGGGCAGACTGCAGGGAAACGGCTCACTCCCATAAACAATAAGGGTGGCAGGAAAGAGCAGGGAGAACAGTTTGACATCACCATCGTTGAATTGTCAGCTAGGAAAAAGCCTTTACTGACTCAGAGGGATTACATTTGCTCTTCTGTATTGTTCTGCTGTGTTAAATTATATATAAGTTGGGACAAGATACCTGCCAGTATGGCAAAGGCTTATCTCAGGGATAAAATTATTCCTGTTTCTCTAAGATTTATTGCAGACAACCAGTCTACTTTGGGAAATCCCAACATGTAAATTTATATTGATACCTTTTCAATTGAAATGGAGACTAATTTCTGAAACATATCAAGAATGGGTAGCCTGGAAAAGTTAATGTTCTGGGTTTTGTTGTCTTGATGCTGCAATCAAATGTGTGGAAGAGAAGCTCTTTTCTAGGGATTAGCTCTCTGAGGTAAGAACTGTGCTAGCTTTTGAATAGTAATAGTTTGAGAAAGAAATCTGTCCTCAGAGCTTAAGGGAAAAGATTAGGAGATTGATTGATCATCAAATGTTAAATTTTGCAATTTGAGGTTAGATTGTGCAATTCTGTGTAGAATGGAGAAGCATGTAATAAGTGTTGCATTAGGTGAAGGCATCACAGGATGCTGCACCAATTAATTGTGTACACTAAATCTGAGGAAGTCAAACGTAAGAAAATGCAAAGTTGGAAGGCAAATTCAAGCAGGAGAAGATGTGACTGTGCCCATAGATTTATCCCCAGCTTGGGTGAGATACCTTCTGGAAACATGCACGTCGATTTGATAGACTCTCTTCTGTTCTGGAATAGACATGCATTCTTATGGTTGTGGTGACATTTTTGGCTCCTTCAGCTTTGTTAAAGTGAAGTACCTGTAGTGGGAAAAGCAATAATAAATACAACAATAGAAAATTTGCTGTTTCAGTGAAATTTTTCAGTGATGTCAAGGGGACTGGTAATGAGGACAGTCAAGCTCAGATTTTTTTCTTGTGTCCAGTCCTTACTGAATATGAAATCTTTGGTTAGGTCTCGATGCCCATGTGTACAAAATGGCTTGTGCAAACTAAACTGAGGGCTGCATGGCAAAACTCTTATGTACCTGGCCTTCATTGAGGAACCTGCCTGCTTTGAGTTATGCCCTGGGATGACCAGTTAATACCTGGAAAGAGCCAATTACCCCCAGATGGAGGCTACCAAAGCAGAAGTCTAAATGGAGTTCTGCTATGTCTCAGAAAGCCTGAAAATTGTGCGGGCAGTTCTGTGCCTTAAATCTCTGTCTCTCTGGACCAGTTCAACTTACCCAGGCTACAAAGGAGTGCAAACAACCTTGGAACAGTTTTCAGAAGAGCTGTGCCTTTTGTTTTGTTTTGTTTTCCCTTCATCCTAACTCCTTTTGTCCTGTAAATCAGGAGTTAGATCACTTTCTTAGCAGGTGGGACAACTTCTGCCTCAGCAGATGCAAATTCACAAGCCTCCCCTCCTGCAGCAGGAGCTAGGTACCTGCATTAGATATTTGGTAACCATGCATTGGGACTGTTCTCACTGTTCCCTGATAACACCACAAGCTTTGAACAAGTGCAACTCGGTCAGTAATTTTGCCTGGTAAATACATACCCCAAAGAAAGGGTTGTAGTCTCAGCATGTTTTTTTCTCTAATCTTGTAGACATGGATGTATGTTTAGCAAAGTGTAAAATTTGAAGTAACAGTAGGGGACAGTTCTCAAAACTCTACACATAATATGGCTTTCCTCTGTTCCACCACAGCAAATTTTTGGCATGGAGGACATTATTCCAAGAGATAAGCTCTTTCAGACAGCTACTTTTAGACGCCCAGACTCACCTTTGCCATCTGATCTGCAGTGTTGCCTTTGGCTCCCAAATAAACAGTAGCCAGGGCAGAAGAAATACTCCAAGGAGAGAACAAAATATTCTTGTCACCATCTTCCTGACACTGCTGTTTGAAAAAGTCAAGAGCAAAGCTTGTGTTTGCTTTATTCAATGTATCCATTGTCCTGAAGCTGCACAGAAAGACAGGAATGATGCTGTTAATGAACCACAACCTATGACTGCTATTTGTTTAGAAGTTCCTCTTCACTGTTTGAACATTTTTATGATTTAAAGGCTTTCTAAAATTGCCTATATAAAGAATGAGGAGCATTAACCATTATAAAGTCACGTAAGGTTTAGCATGTCCTGTTTCACTGATGGCACTAGCCATCATTTCTAAGGCTGAACCAGCCTCTTAGCTGTGTTTCATATTTGGTCACCAGGAAATTTCTTGCACTGCCCTTTACAGCATCTTGGAGCGACAGTTGATAGTGTTACTCAGCAAAGCCTGGGCTAGACACTACTTAGAAACTGTGTCGTATGACAAATTTTATGCTTCAATCTGTTCAAGAGCCTTTTGATGCTCATCTGTGTAGTGAACAAATAGTCTGGTAACAGCAGCAGTCAAACTATACCTTTAAGTCAAGGCAAGCAAGCACTGCCGCAATTATTGCATGCTAAGCATCCTGAATTACCTTTCTGACTTTTAAAAATGTCCTGAAACCCTGTCTTACAGTGCTAGGCCAGATTCTAGCTTGCCAGTTCTTCTGCAATACAAGCTTTCTATATTCAGCAGACGACAAAGGCTGCTATTTTTATTTGCCTTGCAGGTCTAGCTGAAGGTTCCAGTCAGGGACTAGGAGCTATTCTGGTTGCCAAAGGATGGCCTTAGAAAATAAGACCCTAGTAGCTTGCAAACCAGGAGCTGTCCTGATAATTCTAAGCACTAAAGAGCATAAAAACAAGTTACCTGACATAAGCAAACACAGTGGTTCATAGTCTGCTGTGATATATATGCTAGTCAGTAAGCTTTAGAAATTATAGAACTCTGAACAATAGGTTGCTCTTCCTGTATATTTTTAAGACTTTCATCTTCTAGACTATGCCTGTGCAATCTTAATTACTTTCCCAAGCATTAGTTGTTTCCAACCTTTTCCTTTTTTCCTGTGGATTTGTGAACAAAGCAGCATCATCCAAGAATAAGCGAAATAAATAGTATCTAGAAATCATTACAGTACCTTGTTTGGTGCAGGGAGAAGCGCTGCTGTTCTGGGTGTCTCCAATGTTTCTGCAGTTCACATGAAGGGTAGGATGAATTTATAGTGTGCTGGCCGGTTCTACAAAGGTTCTTATGATTCATGACTCTGCAATGTAATATGGCCTATAAGCCACATCCCTGTGGAAGAACTGAATCACCTCAGAGTAGGATGTGAAATGATGGTAAGAATGATACCATACAAGAACTTTACAAAAGCGACAGCTTAAGTATTTCTATAAACACTTTTGTGGCAACCGGCTAGTAACAACTTGAACAGACACTACTTTGAACAACCTTTCTTTTGTGGTTTGAGGAGTTTAAAAAAAGGCAGCTGCTGACCTACTTATTTTATGGTTAGTCTGACAGAATTTATCTCTGAGAAACATACAGAGAGAAAAAAAAGCAAGTGGCATCTTATGTGTGAGTTTTTTCTATTGCCTTCTTCCTTCTGAGAAAGAATTTGTCATTTCTGGTGGGTTTCTGTTTTGGAAAAATGGGTTTTGTTAATCTTGAAGGATTCTAAGACTGTACAGCCAGGGAAACTCTGTAACTGTGAGATAGTGAAGGTTAAGAGACAGGCGCCAGACCCTTGCTTGTATTAGCAGTGGGCAACAGCACTTGAACTTAGTGTAGGTCTTAGATTAGGCTTCATTTCTATTCCCCACCCAATCTGGAAGCTGTTTGACCCATGTAGCATGTCAGAGATCTATTCCTTATTTCCCATTCCAGAAATGAAAATTCTGTCAAATTCTCTTTTTCTTCTTTCCTGGGCTGCTATAATACAACTTTCTCTGAATTTCCTTGCAATCGTGCTGCTCTTTCTTCTGTAGTCCATCCTGTATCTGTCCATCCCCACTCTGACCCCTAAGTGAAACACAAGGCAGGTAAAATGCTACCTTGCCCTTTATTTAATTTTTTTCTCTCTGCACTGTTGATATCCCCACCTTGAAAACCTGAGTAGGAATTGGATACCTCCCCAACACTGAGCAGGACTCACTCACAAGGTCTGTTTCTTCAGCATGCCTTTGGAGAGCTTTCTTCTGACCTACTGTCTGTGAGCATACATTTAACATGAACTTATGTTGTAGCTCAGAAATTTGGATGAAGGATCTCATGATGAGGAATGAACCATGGAAATATCTGCAAAATTTGGTGCAGGGCATAGGAGTGTACAGCTGGAAAGGATCCTTTGACAATAGTGAAGCTTCTGCATCAATGTAACTTGGGAATTGAAAGCTTTGCTGAAGTTGCCTTCCTACCTATGAGGAGCCACATTACTTTAATAGGATGGTGTTTTCCTGCCCCTCAGGTATTTTGAAATGGTAGCTACACAAAAGGGGCATGTTTCAGAGTGAGTTGTAATTAGACGTATCTGTTATGTATTCCAGAGAGCAGCAGAGGGAAGGAGAGGTATTCACTGCAGAACTAATTGCTCCCATAGCGCCTGGGAAGGTTGTAATCTGTTTACATTGGCCTTAAACTCTTTCCAAAGCATGAATGATTTGAGTAATCTTTGCAAATTTAGTCCTGTTGTTGAAGAGTGATAGATACCCTGAAAAGACTTCATCCCTTAGAGCAATTGGTGTGGATTTCCTGGTTATAAAGTGGGTGTGAGCTTAATTTGCTAACTAGTGCAACTGCTTGCTGCCTTACAAGAAGTGGCTGAGGNTTGCAGCTACCTTTTTAGAACACCTCTTGAATGGCATGACTGCCATGGTAGTTAGGAAATAAAAACAAGAGAAACATACTGAGTAACTAAAATTATACTCATCTCAGAAGACAAAATATGCTTTATCAATGTCATGGGCTGATAATATTTTATAATATCCTTTTAAATTGGCATCACTGGAGGACACAACTCACTGCATGTTGCTGCTGCTGACTCAGTAGCAGCGGTACTCCCACTCCTTACTAAGTCAACACAGCAGCACACTAGGAGACTTATATTTGTGTGAATAGTGTCCTTCCTGTGGGAAGTAAACCTGTGGTCCCTCTCACTGCAGTCATTCATGTATCCATTTGGTTAGGGCAAATATTGGCAGGATACCAGTGCCTTGGCCAACATTTTGTTTTCTTCCAGTTTCAGTGTAATTTTGCACACGTCATTTTGACTTTCCTACACAGTGTGTTGCTCTGTTCCTTAGTTAGCCTGGGTTCAGGAGTAGGTAATATATTTGGTGTCTGAGCAGAACATTATGAAGTGCCCTGTGAAGGTTCTTAAGGGTTTGAGAAGAAAACTTGCTGTCACAGAAAAATGGTAGCTTCTGCTCTCACACAGTATTTTTAGGATCCAACTTTCCATGGCTGGTTTTCATGCCCGTTGGTTGCTTATTTTAACTATCAATTCTGTATAGCTCTTGGAAATCTGATTTAATTCATAATTAATATGTTCTGTATTTCAGGTAGATCAAAAGAAAAAGTGGTGTTTGAAGGAAAGCTCTTCAGTTTCCCTGATGTCCTCAAGTATATTTTTACAAGTATAAGCTCTGTTTATTTACTTGGCCGGGAGGAATTTCTGATTCACCCTGCAGAGCACTCTATTCAAGTTTTTGATTCAGCCAGAGCAGGCCAGTAGATTTTAAACATGAAAGGATTTTAAACACCTCCAAACCTTTAAAAGGACTTTAGGAGATACAAGAAACATAGGAAGGAGAAGGGTTTTGAAATCAGAGAATATTTTAATCCCTTTGTAGGTGTGATGTATTTTAAAAAAAAAAAATCCCTGTGTGACTTAAATTTAAAATTGTAAGGAGGACAGGGGCACAGAAAATGAGAAAATAGTAAGAGTGATAAGCATTCTACTCTGCATTTGTGTGGCCTCACCTTGAGTACTGGGTGCAGTTTTGGGCACCACAATATAAAAAAGGCATTAAGCTATTAGAGAGTGTCCAAAGGAGGGCCATGAAGATGGTGAAGGAGGGGAAGGTCTGGAGAGCAATCCGTATGAGGAGTGGCTGAGGTCACTTGNCAGCACCGAGCCTGTCTGAGTTCCAAGAGCATTTGGACAACACTCTCAGGGCACATGGTGTGGCTCTTGGGGTGTCCTGTGCAGGGCCAGGACTTGGACTTAATGATCCTGATGGGTCTCTTCTACCTCAGCATATTCTATGATTCTGTGACTAGAAACATAACATTTTCTGTGCTAAGGAGGACTCTTCCCTGGGTGATGCCTCTGTCATAGTATAACTGAGAGCATGGCATGAGCTGTACCTAACACTGTCAGCTGGAAAAAAAACCCTATATGCATCACCTAGATGATTATAACAGATTTTGGGTTGTGCTGTAAAGTAATTTTAGGTATATGATAATAAGATTGATTCAACCTGAAATCTCAAATAGTTTTTAAGTTTAAGAGATATTCATTAAATAGTTTTTAAGTTTAAGAGATATTCATTCTTTGAGTGTCTTTTTTCCCTTTAAAGCTTTGGTTGATAATACACGTGTCTTTATTTTGAAACAGAGTAGATAGTGATCTGTTGTGCACCTCCTACAAGTAAATTTGCAAGCCTTGCCTTGCCAAGAAATCGTTGCTGACATACTCTAACACTGTGTAAAACCTTATGAGTTTCCAAAGGGTGTGGTGAGGTTCCTGTATAAATATTATTGAGGCATTTTGTTCCACACCTGCAGAAGCGAGGTGTGGTATAATTTGACAGTCCCAGCAGAATTCCTCATACTTCAGTATTGCTTCTACATGCTTTAGCTGAGACACTGTAATCAATAAAGGCAGTGCTTGTCCTGAGAAATTCTACTCTGGTAAGAAGTGCAACACTTCTGAGAAAGGGCTGATCTGTATATCTGAAAAGGAAGAGTTTATCTGTGCATGAATATGCATACTGTTTCCACATGTGCAAGGGTGCAGTTTTCCTTTGAATGACTCAGGTGGTGAGCATTTTAAAAGTATTGCAGGTCACATATGACATAAAAACTATGAAGAGTGGCCTGAATTTCTCAGCTGTGATACAGTTCTGCATTATGAGTAATGATGTGCGTGTGGCCTGTATGCACTTTGGCTGAAACTTGTCATTTTTCCAAAGAAATCTCTCAAAGGGTGGAACTGTATCTCAGCTGCACAACTACTGAATCAGAAAGCTGGTCCCATATTCCCCTTCCAAGGGCTATAGTGAAGGATATGCCACATTATGGGATGAAGAATGTGAATATCAAGTCAATGTATCTTCAAAACACATTTCTAAACAAGAGCCCATTCTAAACAGGAGCCTTGTGCTGATGTGTCAGAGCAGAATATAGAGGAAAGACTGTTTAAGAAACCCATTTAGACATTTGCTATGTTTTTCATACAGTTTTGTTGCAAATATTCTTGCTTGGTAGGATGACCAGGAGTTTCCCTAAGCAGTTGGTGCTTTCAGGAGTTTCAGTAGGGGAATTTCCCCAATACTCACTTGAGGAGGTGTACAGAAAATCTTTGCTATTCACTGGTCTGCTTGGCACTTGCTGCCCCTTCATAGTTTCATGCTTTTTAGGCTAACCTTGGAACTGATCTGAACTACCTGGTTAAGTGCACATACAGCAGTAGTAATGCTTTGTCCTGGAAGAGGGTAACCCCAAAAATGAGAGCTTGGAATGGAATTTCCCCTTTAGACTGACAAGGACCTTGGCTGAGCTGTCATAAGCATCACTTGAATATGTCTCATCAATTTGCTATTGCATCTTATACATTTGCTATTCCATCTTTCCATCTCTCACATTCCTTGCATGTTGCACAAAGGATCTAAATCTCTTGGGGCCTGACATCTTTTGTGTGGTTCCAGTTAGCTAGCTTTTCACAACCAAGGAGAAACTAATGATACACAACAAGTAATACAAGATGATCTCATATGCATTTCTGCTCTCAGGTAAAATAAGATGGAAATTTTTCATTTTGTTCCTCAAACTTTAGTGAGAATGGCAAAAGTGTGAACTTGCAGGGTTTTGCACTGAGAACCTTCTTTTAAACCATCCTGATAATCATCTGCTCTTTACCAAAGCATTTCCAAACTCTTTTGATTCAGCTGTAAGGAGATCTTAATGGCTTCCTTATCTTTTTTACTGATAGCTGTGGCTCTTCTAGCTTTTTGAAAGCCAAAAGCAAAGCTCTTCTGTGTAGTTTAAAACTAGTGCTGTAGTCCCTTTCAGCTACTTTAGACCTTTCTTCTTGGGCTATCTCCCTTCCTTTTCTGGGCCTTTGGCTTTATCTTGCTTAATATACTTTATCTTTTTTAATATCCATTGCTTCTGTGGTTGCTAGTTCCTTGTCTGGGAACACAGACAGACCAACACATAGGTCAAGACCGATTTGAATTCAGTAGAACAGAGGCAACACCAGACTAAGGAAAGTCCCCAGAGAACATGTAAGGAAAGGCAGAGCAATTGCTCTGTTTGTGGCTGGAGGAACAGGCTCTCCCCCCACCTCCTGCAGATGCAGGCGAGATGCAGCTTGGCTTCTGTAGCTGACACAGCATAATTTCATAGCAGATGGTACCTCCAGGCAGTAGGAGGGGTAAACTGTTATCCCACTTTCTTCCTCTCCTTGACGTTTCTCCTCTTAGAATCAAGTCTTGGCTCCAGCCCTGCCCTCTTCCCTCACTGCCCACGGAAGCAGAGATTGCTGAAGGGCAAGGAGGAAGAAGGAGGGCATGGTGAGGGTGGGGATAGTCAACCCCTTGGGGAAAGATAGTTAATGAACCACATCTAAGGGGAATGAGGCAGAATGAAAGAGAAAAGAGGGAAGAGGAAAAAGGAAGTGCTCCTGCACACAGCCTGGTGTAGTTCAATGATTCTTCCTCTGCCCCTTTTGATCTGTAATTCCCTTCCTTAAAAAAAAAAAAAAAAAACATCTGGCACCTCACTATTCTCCCACTCTGTATTAGCTTCTTATCAGGACCACTAACTGGAATTTTACCTGTATGACTAAGAAGTCAGTCTTCCTTGTAAGGATTTGCTCACCTCCAGGAACACCTTGCTGTATTCTAAAGGTGCCACTAATAGAAATTAATTGTTTGCCTGCTGTGGGATACTATTGCTAGCATTTAGAAAAAGTAGGAAAGTGATGCATGAGTTAAAGAAATAAAAGCACAAAATTAGTTCAGATTTTTTTTTTCTAGGAGTAGAATCCAATTTGAGACTGTTCCTTTCGCAAGACAGTTGGGCTATATGAAATTAAAGTCTTTCTCTTGTGATGTTCAATACTGTAACAGTGAGGAAAGACAGGCCAGGTGCAAACAATATCCCAGTGATATTCTCATATAATAAAATGTAGATGAAATATAAATTATGCTTCTGGACTAGAAATGTGTAGCATGAAGCTGTCTATTATCTCACTTTTGTTCCTAAGTGTTGTTAACCATCTTAGGAATTTCCTGCTCACATGGTGTCTGAACACTCCTTGGGATTTTCAGAGGTATTCTGTATTGGCTCCAAGAGGTTTAAAAGTAAGGGAAAACAGTGAGAGCTTTGTGGTCTAGGCATGGGAGAATCAAAATGAAGGAACTGATCGGGCTCATTCTCATGTGTGGCCAACTCTTGTTTGGTGAGAGAAAGCTAAGCTGTCTAGATAGTCTACAGTACTTCTGCATTAGTAATATTTGGGTTTATGTTTAAAATTAAATTAGTCATAACACTGTGGATTCCCCAAATTTAAAGATATGCGGCTTTTAACTGGGATATGCCTATGAAGCTAAGGCCAGATGTCTCTCAGATGCCCATTCCAATGCAAGTTACTCTCTAACACTTAACTTCAGGAGACCAATTTTTGCCAATAACTGACTTTGTTGAAGCAAAAAATATTACTTGCATTTTTATGTATTAGAAAAATTAGTACTGAAATAAATAGTAAAGCCTCAGGGTAAAATTCTGTCATCTCTATGGAATTACCTTCCCATTGTCAGACCACAAGAAAGCAAGCAAGTGTGGTCTTGTATCAGCACAACTTACTAAGTCTTTGAATTAATTTTGTCTCTTTGCACACTTTAAATTGCAAATATATGGTGGGTGTGGTGGTAGAGCAATGAAAGCCTCTAATGACAGATCCTAAAGCTGTGAGTATGAGCCTTCTTCCATACTTGTGCTGAAAGACATTATGTGGGTAAACAAGAGCATAATCCACCTATACTTCATGAAACAGCAGAAAGGTGAAGTCTCCAGCTAATTATGCTAATTATTTTGCTTCTTTGAGGATGGAGAGAAGAAGCTGTAGCCTCATTTGTTGGCACAAAGGAGAGGACTTGTTCCATGCTGGGTGGTGGAGGTCTGATATCTGTGTGGGGCTAGATCCAGGCTTGTTCCTTTATGGGCCTGTACTTAGGGTGCATGTTATTACAGAAGCTGCAGTATCTCAGGTGTGGAAGGCTGTTAAAATTTTTAGCATTCAAACAAATATTTCCCTATCTGGGATCTGAGGACTCCTTAATTGGGGTATGATTTGCCAAATTCCAAAAGGGTTTCTGAAAACAGGACTGGGAATACATGGGGTTTTTTTTCTTTTAAGGAAGTTACTACTGAGGACAAGAATATGACTGCTTGTTGCTGTTCTGGCAGCTGAAGTCAACAGAAATTAGGAGGTAGCAATGAAAATATCTGTCTACATACAGGAGCAGATGTAATTCTTTGTGTCTTCTGTTTATGAAGAAGTATGCTTTAATTGATAAAAACTAAAACAGCCTGGAAATATTGCAGTTTTAGAACAAATCTGAAGAAATTTAGGTGTCCTTAGGAATTTAGGTACCCTATTTCCATGGTCAGATCAACAGAAACACTAGGACCATAGTAAAACATTGTTAGCTCTCTTGTAATAATTTTTCCTATTTGTTATTTCTTGATCAGCAATCAACAAAGATAAAGGAAAGTAAAGGAATATATTTGAACTATTTACACACCAGTCAAGGTGAGGTCATGTTATCTTCATTCTTTTGCAAGATCCTGT
This sequence comes from Chaetops frenatus, assembly GCA_013400775.1. NCBI lineage: Eukaryota > Metazoa > Chordata > Aves > Passeriformes > Picathartidae > Chaetops > Chaetops frenatus. The sequence goes on from VZTR01024578.1 coordinate 48,835, forward strand.
TTGCTACCAGCAAGGTGTGTACCCTAGGTCCTGCCAAAATATGTGTTATTTTGGAGGATGGAGTAGGGAAAGCCAAAACAAGAACAAGCAAATATTGTGTGGTGGAACTGAAAAAACATTTCACTACAGTCTTCCCAGCTTTGGTGCTATGCTGTACATACTGGAATAAGGAAAGTGCATAGCCTTCTTGCAGTAACTGCACCCCCCAAAATCTTCCTCTTTCATTTTCCTGGTACTTCTTTGTGACAGTTCCTCACAGTTCTGTTTCCATTCTTGCTAGAGTGACAAAGAGATGAATAATTAATTACAGAGAAAAACTATAGCTCACCATAGACCTCCCATCTCCTAGCATGATTATTCTCTTTAGATTCTGGATAAAAGCCCATAAAGCTTTGTAAACACACCTAAAGATAAGTAAAAAACATCTTCCCATTTCCCATGCCCCTGTGTTCTCTGAGGCCGTGCTGTATCTCAGTGACATGTGGATTCTGCACATATCCAGCTGCCTTCCAGACTGCTTATCAACTCCTGTTTCAGAGAAACTGGATGAATCATGTTTTGTACAGGAATTGTTGTATCTGACTAGTTTGAGTGGCATGCATGAAGGACTATGGGTCACGGTGGTCGCTTCCTGGCAGAAAATTGGTCTCGATATTGTATTTTAGCCCAGAGTTATGACAGACTCATTCCTCACCTCTCTGAAATCAATGAACCAACTCAGATAGAGTAATCACAGCAACACAGAATGTTTCAAGTTGGAAGGGACTCATAAGGATCACTGAGTCCAGCGCCCTGCTCCTAACAGAACTATCTATAAATAAACCATATGACTAAGAGCATTGCCCAGATACTCCTTGAACTCTAACAGGCATGGCAGCATGACCACTTCCCTAGGAAAGCTTTTTCCAGTGACCAGCCCTCTGGATGAAGAAAGTTTTTCTCATGTCCAGTCCTGATACAGCTTCATTCCATTTCCTCATGCCCTTGCTGGTCATCAGACAGAGCAGAGCAACACCTCTCCCTCCACTGCCCCCACTGAGGAAGTTGTAGGCTGAGATGAGGTCACTCCTCAGCCTCCTCTTCTCCAAGCTGAACAAGCCAAGTCACCACAGACACTCCTTGCAAATTTTGCCCTTGAGAGCTTTCACCATTTTGGTCACTCTCCTCTGCACACACTCTAGTAGTGTGGTGTTCTTATGTTGCAGTGCCCAGAACTGCCCCCACCACTGGAGGTGGGGCTGCCCCAGTGCAGAGCAGAGCAGGACAATCCCCTCCCTTGCCTGGCTGGTGATGCTGTGCCTGATGCACCCCAGGACATGGCTGCCCCTCCTGGCTGCCAGGGCACTGCTGACTCATGCTCGACTTACCATCCACCCAAAGCCCCAGATTTGTACATATAACCAGGATTATTCTGTCCCAGGTGCAGTTAAAATACTCCAAATGAAACGCATTTGCTTAAATAAGTTTTTATTATGGGTAAAGGAGCAAAAGTGTACATCCACAAGACCCATTATATACAGGGATAGGATACATGGAGAAAATTCAAATAGCAACCTGCCATGTTTGGTCATGATGATTGAGCCAAAAAGACTTAAGAAGAAATATGAATTATAAGATTCCTAGAATGCATCTTTAGAAAGTGAGGAAGAGCCTTGCAGTATCAAGAGTATAAAGAAAAATCAATTGCTTTGTCAGAGTAGGTATGGTTGGTGTTATTTTAGAGTTTAATCTAGGAAATTTTGTGTGACTTACTCCAGAGGAGTCACCACAAAATTTGTCTATAGAGAAACCTGGCTTAGTTAGAAGACTGCATTTTTTTTTTCCCAAAAAAAGGTGATGTGTTTTTTCAGTGTGATGATTCAGCCCTATTATTGCTAAATTGCACCAGGAACATCTCTGTTAATGTTCATGCTTTCTTTTGGTCAGATTTTCATTCCCTTAACTCTTCCTCCATGAGTAAATAATAATACTCTGCAGAAAGGAGAGGTAACGACTCTTTTCAAGACATAATTTCTGTCCTTTAACTTTTTTTTTTTTTTAATAAAGCCTTCTGGTTTTAGAAAATACAGATGAAAGAGAAAGTTTGTGTTTCTTTTTACCCTTGATACTGCAGCACTTTGGGTCTTGCTGTGAGGGACAAACTCTTTCAGCTTTCCTCTCTTTAAGGGGAAAAGCATCTGCCAAAGAACAAGATGCTGTCACTTGGGTTGTGCTTGATCAAGAAGAGGAAAGGGTGGTCAGCCCTAATCTCTTCCGAGACACTTGTGTCATCCACCCCAGCTCCTGATGAGCCTACCACCTTACTGCCTGCTTCATAGATCTCCACAGATGCCTCATGGAATGCTCCAGACACCTTCAGGCTCTCTACTGAAGAGATGCCAGAGAGATTGGCTGATGAGCTGAACAGGTCAGTGATACCCAAAGATTTTAAGACAGATGTGAGGTTATATCTTTCCTCTATCTTCATGCGGGGGAGATAGACTTTAATTTTCCTCTCTTCCATCTTGCTGGAACTGGTCCACTCTTTGAGACTTTCAGATGTGATTGCGGTCTCAAGCTGCAAGGAGATAAACAAATTAGATCTCTGGGATGAGAGCACAACTTCTTTTGTAGCAATGCAGTACCATTTGTGGTTTTTTTTCTTTTAAACTGACTGCTCTTGTCATGGTGTATTTTCTGGGTATATACAGATTAGTGTGTCTAGAAGAGGAAAGCAAACCATGACTCTCTCTTCTGTGTATTTTAATAGGCCCACTGCCAATTAATAGTCTTAATTAGATGACTACTTAGCAAATTATGCCAAAGGTCTTGCCTATTTGTCTTCTTTTTTTCAGAAATATATTTCAAAAGTCATTCTATGCTTAAGAGTTGTAAGCTCTATCCAAATTTAGAACCTCCAAGTAAGGACGCGTTAATGGTAACCAATTACTAATACCTGAAGTATCTAGAGGCATTTGAACCCAGATAAATTTCTTCAGTAATAAATGAGCTATGAGGTATTACTGAAGAAATTTAGCTGTGTTCAAATTACTCTTTATTTTTATAATTTAGGTCCTTTGAGGTAGTGTGCAATCATTTCAATGAACTTGGATTTATTACATAACTTTTCCTATTCCAACTGCATTCCTGCTAATGGCAATATCCCATCCCTGTATTCTGTTCATATCAACAATAATATGTCATGTACGTTTTACTTTCTGAAATTGCTTTAACCATTCCTGTACCCCTCATATTCAGTTTTTACATAGTTTAGTTTTTGAAGGTATGAAGGAAGCATGTTGAAGGCTGTCAAACCATTCAATAGTTACAAATACTCAAGCTAACATGAACTTCCCAGTAAGATCTTCAGTATGCAGGAACTGAAATATAAAAGCTTTGGAGCTAAAGCTGCTGGAGTAACAGCTGCTTATCCAAGAGGAATCTGTTCTGCAGTGACAAAAATTTAACCCACTAAACTTGCTAAGCAATCCATCCTCAGCACAAACTTTTGCAGGACCACTGAGACAGCTGTGTGCCTCTATGCAACAATCTCATGCTGCCAGTATTCAGATCTGTGCTAGGGATGTGCTTTAAGAAAACTTTATTATGAAGAGCTTCTTTGCATCTAAAATTTCACTTTATTTATGGTTTCCTGAAACCCAGCTGCCAGGGTCATACCTGCTCCAGGCCAGAGACATCATCAGGCAACAGCACCCACAGGCTCAGCCACCCACTGGCATATGGAATCTCCAGGATCCTGCATTTCTCAGAAGGGATCTCTGCCACTTTGAATGTGCCAACCTGAGACATCATCTGCACAGGTTTGCTTTCTTGCTGCAAAATCAAAGAAAATAATGCAGTTTTCACTAAGGTTCTTCCTAGAGTATAGAAATGCCTCCTTATGGTTAAAGCTGATAAGTGCTCTTTTTCAGGAAGATAGTACAATAACTGGTCTACTCCCGTCATAAATTCTAGAAGGTGACACTATTAAAGTGATGTATGCCCACATACCTCAGTAATTCTGAAAGGAACCGTCTGGGTGTCTTCTTCCTTGAATGCTTTCTCCCACAGTCCTTTGAAGTAGATGGCACTGACTAGGACCATGCCAGTTTGTGAACTCACAGAGCTTGGTTGAAGGACGTTTTTGATGGTCCCTTCAAGAATGCACAGGAAAAGAGAACAAGTATAACACATCTGTGTATTACACATCTTACTTGGCAATTGCAACATTAAATGGAGGTTAAAGAATTTGTGGGAAGGAGGGTGTAGGGCAGGGACATTATTTTGGTTTTGTGGCTGTTGTCTTGTAGTTCCAAGGTTGATTTGCTTACTGCTGTTGGCAATGGCCGTTTTTTCTCTCACTATAAAGAATTATAATGAGAGATATAAGATCCAGATATTTACTTGCTACAAAATTAGTATATTTTGTGACAACAAGAGAACCATTGGAGCCTTTTATCCCAGGATGATCTCTCAACCCAACATTTAATATTTTTAACAAATATTTAATATTTTTAACAAAAGTTAAAACATTGGTGTCAAACAATTTTTCAGTGTGTACAAAGCATATTTTAATGCTGTCCCTTTTATCAGGACTGGAACTATTACATATCCAGAGACCCTCTACAGATAGAGAGTCCTCTAACAGGGGTGTGTCTGAGGGAAAAGAAAATGTTAGATTATAGTTCTGTATATGGCAACTGATCCATTATCCAGGAGAAGGAGCAAAGGGAGAGGTTTTTGGGTTTTCATCACCTGAATTAAATGTTCTCATATGTTGTTCAAACATGGAGGTAGGAGGGAAAATATCTATACTGATAGTTGCCTTCCTCTTACCATTTGTTTGACTTTCAACCCAGGAATTTATGAGCTCTCTGGATTTTTCTGCAGCTGTTTGAAAGCTGATAGATTCCAAACCTCCCTTATACAATTCCTTCACACATTGTATGTATTCCTGCAAAGAAAGGGTTTTCCGTTTTCAGATCAGTATGTCAAAGCATTTTGCAAATGTAAAAGGCAAGAATGAAATTAACAGATATGAGCATTCTGCCTATTAAGGCTAATCAGTAAAGCATGAGGTAGTTCATAAGCATCTTAAGATTTGACATGCATTGTTTCAAGCAAGAGTATATGCCCACATTTTAAAAAATATATTTTTCAGAACTGAGTTTAATCTAAAACCAACAGTCATTTCAGTTAAGTAGTTAAGTATGAGTTTGGTTTTTTTCTCTTTGCCCACTTTTAAATTTATTGTGATGGTATTCACTTTGAATTTCAAATTACATGTTCCTTTCAATGGAAAACCTTGGAATATTTTTGAGAACTTGAAGTTATTTTTCAGAGCTTTTTCAAGTTGAGGAAAGAGGTGGAGTTATCTTTTGCCGACAAAAATTACCTTTATAAATTATACCTTGACTTGATTGGATCTTTATTGTACTTTGCACAAACATCTTTTTTGGCTAGTCAGATTTTTTCTCAAGGCTTTCAAGTTTTAGGACTGTAATAGAGAGAATCTTTCCATATGGAAGAAAATTGCTTTAGCAGAGTCTAGACTTCTGACAGCACTTTTTACATTGCAGGAATTTACAGCTTTGACATTCAGATCAGATCTTAGATCTTACTCACCGGCAGAATTGGGTATTTCTCTTCAGCATAAAGTCTGCTGGCAATGCTGATTGAATAATTGTCACTTGGTTTGGTGATTTGGGTGAAGATGTCCTTAAGTGAAGTGTGGATGCTCACAGATGTGCCACACTTATTTACATGAATACAAATAAAAAGACAGATGATGTTATCCTAGTTTTAATAATGAGTAGGTATTATATACTATATGAAAGAAGTAGAGTAGTTCAGACCCTTCTGCTTATAAAACTGTTCATCCCATGCTGATATAATATTTTTGTAGTATATATAATTCAGGTGCTGATTGCTACTGTAATTTCCTCGCACATTTCTTGGGGGGCCTTTTAATTACCTGCTACAGTAATCTAGCTCCAGCAGATCAGTTCCCAACCCGTCCTGTTTAACCAGTAGCACCCAGCTACTTTGCCTAATCATACAAATATCTATAATTTCCCCCTATTGGTCCAAAATTATTGTGATGAATTTCATTCTATGCTTGCTCTGAATCCCCTGTTATCTGCCTTCTCCATCCATTCTTATGAAGGGAATGTTCCCCCAAATGCTGGGTGAGGAGCACTAGCTGCACCTTGGAGAAGAATTGGAACTGCTATGAGACTGCTTTATCTGATAGTTTTTGACCCCAGGAGAAACTGATGAGATGAAAGTATTTCTGTACCTGAGATTCAATACTCTCTCCAAATCCTGGGATTTTATCAAAGTGGATAGCCTGTAATTAAGAATAACAGTAGTTGAAATAACTGGTATGACAAGAAAAAGGTTATATAACTGAGATTACCACATAATGTTTCAAGCAAACCTATAAACTAACTGAGAATTACTCAAAAAGTGCAATCTATCTGTACCATCTCTGATTAGCCATGCCTACTTAGATGTCTGCTTAGATGATCTTTTTTTCTATCATCTAGGATTCAGCTTCAGTGTGTGCTACCAATAATACCAACATTCTTATATGTAACAAGCCAGCCACTCTCCATCAAGATAGTGACAGCTGTAGGAAACACATGAAACACTTTGCAGTCTGGGGATATGTTTTGGCTCTTTCCCTGAACATTTTGTCTCCTTTCCATATTTCAAACAAAGGGTCACTGGAATGTGTTTTTGTCTTTGAGAATTCTACTGCTAACAATGATAAAATTTAAATCCAGTTTCAAGATTTTGGGCTGATGCATTTGTTTAACACTAGGGGAGTTTAAGGTGGCCATAGCTTTTGATAACTCTGGATCCACACCACATTTTTTAACCTCTGAGAGACATCATCATATAAATAAGGGCTGTGGCTCTGTTGAACACCAGGAGGGTTCAAATCCTTAAATGTAGTCTCACCTTTTCTATCTGAGCCTTGGTGTTCTCTTTTGCACCTATGTAGACCATGGAGAGGGTAGAAATGATGAGCAGAGGGGAGTAGCAGATATTCTCCTGGACACTCTGGCTTCTCAGCTCCCTGAATATGTCACAACAGACTTCAGTGCTCACTGGACCGATGGAGCCCATTGTGCAACAGTATTGCCTAGAGCAAAGAGCAGAAGTACAGTAACAATGTAATGATAGGAATACCATACACACACAGCACATGCACTTTAATAAGAGTTTTCAGGCAATAAAGTATAAACAAGTAGTTTGGAAGTCGTTCTGTGTTAACATGTCTATTGCTGTGCTCACCTCTCGTGCATGTTAGAAACTGTTTTCACAAATCTGTTTCCTTCGGCATTTCTCTATATGAACCTTTTTGTAACAGTTCCTCAGTGGTTTGGAATCTGCATGTGATTTCTGTTTACCTTTCCAAAGCAGTCAAACAACAATTGCCTGTACTTATTTTCATACACTGAAGGATATAATTCCTTACTACTTTGTAGTAGCTTGATGAAAACAAGAAAATATTATCTCTTTGATAGACTTGCAAAGCTGGAAATTTAAGCACAAATTATATTTCCACTTTCTCTAGGTCTGGACAGATACAGGTAAAAGCAGAGGCTGGCTATTTCTATCTTCTAAAACTAAGTAGGTGTAGTAAAGTAGTTATTTGTTGCACAGTACTTACTGTCAGCAGGTCTTCAAAGGCCCATAGCTTTACCCTTGTTTTAGTAATGGAAGCATGGATAGACAATATCATTTGTCTAAGGTCACCTAGTCTAGAAGTGAAGCTGATGTACAAAATTCATGTTTCATTGTATTGTGCTTTCAGATATTGCTTGCTTTGCTAAAATATTCTATATTTTCTCAGACAATAACTTGTCTGAGTAATTAAATTGTTGTTTTTCAGAATCCAGCCACTTATGTAAGAGCTAAATGCTGGGCTCTCAAATATCCCTTTGTCGTGTTAAACTCCACCAAAGTGTTTTGTGACTGGCGTTTCAGATATACACATACAGACACACATGTTCCTCTCACTTGCCTTTCTGTAGACATGTTCCCATTTTTAAGTTATTTAAAAATTGTACATCTGTCCACCCACGTACCTTTTTATGTTGTCTACTGCTCACCAACTGTATTTTTCAGGAATGCAACTCTTAGAAAAATTTCACACTAAAATGAGCTTAGCAAATTCACTGAACACCACAGTTCTGCTCTCAGTGCACTCTTTTGAACCAGAGGTCAAGCAAGGAAAGTTATTACTTGTTTGTCAAAATCAATCTTAAAAGATACTGAATGGGAAGAGAAGATGCTCTGAAATAAAATCATGTTTTAAGCACAAAATAAGATTTTAAGCACAGAGAATAACTTTAAAAATATCCCCAAAACCACAAATATTCAGATTTTACACGTAAAAAAATAGCGTACAATGCATACATACAGGTGAGAGTTGTAGAGGATATCATGTAAACATTCAGTTCGGAAAAATATCAAACACAAGACAATAATTTCTCTCTTTTTAAATTTAGTCAGAAATAAGAAATAACACAGTGAGAAGGTAAATTTTCCTAGAGGAATGCTTACCTTCAAGCTTCAGCACTAAAGACAATACAGCTTTCCAGCTGTATGTGATATACTGGCTGAGTCCTTGGGAATTTATACAGTCTGAGTTGTGACCCACCCATTGCTGTCCTTCAGAAGTTTGACTTTTGACACCATAAAAATAAATTAATGGTATTAGGTCAGTTTTTTGTTTCAATGGGTTTTGGTCTGATTGAAGGGAGAACAAATATTAGTATTTTATTCTGTATAACAGTACATTCCACCAGTACATCAGGACCAGTGGGCTGGAGAAAAGGGTGGGAAATAATGCCTCATCTGCAACTAGATATGGGGATGGCAGTAAAAACAAAAAAATGGGAAAACCGTAGTTGATGTCACCCATAATTAGCAGTTATTAGTCAATACGTCAATAATTAGTCAATTTGTTATTATGGTTGTAGTAATAGACCAGAACTCTCTTTCAGTTAATCCTTTCTGAATGTATAAAATGTAGCCATGCTAGACAGAAGAGAAAGGAGGATGGGACATAGCCTTTTATTCTTCTAAAATAATTGGGGAAATGAAGTAGGGTACATGTGACAAAACAATTGAGATGTAGGTCAAAAACAGGAACACTTTCTTCAAGAAGCTGGACTATTTATAAAAGATGTTTCTATGACTGTGGTTTTATAGCAAAGTATTTTATTCTCAGGGGTAACAGCAAAATATAACTCTAGACAAAGTAAAAAATAGTAATTTCCAAATGTATTTGTGTATGCACTTGCATTGTATCTCTCAGGTCTTCCATGAGTAACTTAATGGCCTGACAGTTGATGGAGGAACTGTGAAGTCCAGCTAGAGGAGTGTTCATGGTCTGTGAGACAATCATAATGTACAATAGCAAATATATTTCAGTTTAAAAAGCATTTAACTTATAAAAGCTATTGTTCTGTATTGAAAGAATAGAATGGACAAACAAGTAAGAAGCCATTCTGACCTCTGCAAAGCACTGTGTGATTTCTAAAAGCGGGCAGAGAAGGGGGAGAAGACAGGAGGGGGATCCCAAAGTCTGTACGACATAATTCTTTAGAATTCTTTAGAACATATGGGACATGACTGTGATCTCTGTTAAGACGAGTAGACCCCAGTACTGCTGTCAAAAGTTCAGGCAGTGCAGTTTTCTTTGCCTCAGTCTGCTTCCTCTTGTGAAAATAAATGTACCATATAAATCTGCATTCTCCTTGGTGAGTTATTGTCTGTCAGTGTGTAGCACAGGAGGTGAGGAGGTAACATGGACATCAGGAGAGGCAGAAGTTCTTTCTAGTGCCAGATAGCCAGAAGAAAATATGACATATGTTTAAATAATGGGACATGTGCCTGGACCCCAAGGCACAGGGCATGTATCACACATTGCTTTCCTTTTAAGCTTTGTGCCCACAAAATAATGATTATCAGTCATCCTTCTAAGCAGATGATTAAAAAGCTGAAGAAAACAAGGAGAGCTCAACAATCATCAAATGTATGAAATACAACAAGAGCAAGTGCAATATTCTCCATCTGTGATGGGCTGATCCTCATTGCAAGTACAGATTAGGGGATGAGAAGTTGAGAACAGCCCTGCATAAAGACATCTGCAGGTTTGGGTCAATGGCAAGTTGAATATGAGTCAACCATGTGTCCTGGTAGCCAAAAGGACCAACCACAATCTGAGGTGCATCAGGTACAGCATCACCAGCTGGTTGAGGAAGGGGATTGACCCTGCGAAAGGCAGGGGTGGATATTTAATGTCCCTTGAAACCCAAATTATTCTATGATTTTCCCACTCTGCTCTGCACTGATGTGACCTCATCTCAAGTCCTGTGTGCAGTTTTGGGCACCTCAATGTAAGAAGGACATCATTCTATAAGAGTGTGTACAGAGGAGAGTGACAAAGATGGTGAAAAGCCTGGAGGACAAAACCTACAAGTAGTGTCTGAGGTCACTTGGCTTGTCCAGCTTGGAGAAGAGAAGGCTGAGGGGTGACCTCATCACAAACTACAACTTCCTCAGTTGGGGCAGTGGAGGAGGAGGTGTTGATCTCTCTCTGGTGACTTGTGATGGTACCCAAGAAAAACTAATGAAGCTGCATTAAGGGAAGCTCAGACTGGACATTGGGAAAAGGCTCTTCATCCAGAGAGTGGTCAGTCACACCCTGAAACAGGCTCCCCAGGGAAGTGGTCACAGCACCCAGTGTGTCAGAGTTCAGTGAGTGTCTGGACAATTTATGTCATATGGTTTATTTATAGGTAGTCCTGCAAGGATCAGAGAGCTGAAATCAATGATCTTCCCTTCCAACTTGATATACTCAATGAGAGTTCCCTTCCAACTTGAGATACTCTATGATTCTTCAAACCTGTATGTCTTCACCTAATAAGCTGTTTTCTCACATTGCTTATAGTGCATCTCAGATTTATGCCACTATTTACACTCTATCTATTTTTTCATTCAGGGCCACTTTGTGTTCACAAGTGTTTAGTTCTACTTCCATCACACTGGTCTTCCATGCTGCATGTAAAAGCTGGTCAGTGTATTTAACTCAGTGAAATCTACTTTTCCACTGTCCTCCAAGACTGTTAAATAACCATGATCCCCATTTCCTTAGTGTGGTCTATCATACATGAATTACAAAAGTGTCCAGATCTGTATCACAAATCCAGCTCATCACATACAGCCTGAATGTTAGGACCTACATACAGGTCAGGAAGCAGCTGCACTTTTGTTAGTGATCATTTTTTTCACATCATCACACTGCAAAAATAGGATAAAAATTATCCCAGTGGTTTTTATATCTGGTGAGTTTGACTTCTGTGTAGTGTCCTGGTTCCAGAACTTCAGAATAGCTTTGTATGCATTTGATGCAGAGCTTTCTTCCATGAGTTATACAGAAATCATGTTTTCTTTCCAAGAATTGAAGTGTCAGGTTCAGAACACACCCACAATAAGCAAATACATGGAGGACAATAAGCTCTGCTATGATAATATATGATACAGGCAAGCTGTATTCTTTATGAGGGGTCTGGTGTGGTTTTCTGTGCTCAGAATGGGAGTTAATGGAAGGCCAGTTTTCAGCAAATAAAGGACCCAGGAGCAAATAAAGAACTGGATCAGAGCAGACCATCAGCACAGCATCAACACTAAAAGGTCTTGTACAGTCTGCTTGATATGAGGTCTAGATTAAGCAAACCTTCCTACACTTGGAAGATTACCCAGGACAACTGGCAATGGATTTGCCTGTCCAGCACAGCTGTGCAAAGCAGTACAAACAGTTCAGTCACACATCCTTGTTTGACAAAGCTTGTCCCAAGAAAAAGGTCAGCTAAGGCTCGGTTGCCCTTTCCTCTGCCAGGCATTTCATTGTGGAGCTGTCCCTAAACCAACAGACTCCTGAGTACCTGAGCTTTGGACAGCTGACAGTGTAAAAGGTACTTCGTATCCAAAAGGATAAGCAGTCCAGGTCAGTTCACAGACCAAAGCCTCTCATCCAATCACAAAAACCTACTCAGAACTCAGGATTGTGTTGTGTCCTTGTCCCTGTTCTTTTGCCAATAGAAAGGAACATATTAATTGTTTTGTGTTTGTCTTCATTCCACATTGTGACTCTAGAAGCTGGCTTTAAATCAGGGACAGGGGCAGTCATTCACAGAAAGATTTACTGATTGCAGCTGACTGTATAACTTGTTATCATTACAGACCTAGGTGCTGCAGCTATCAAAGATGGTTTCTCTCTTCATTGTTCCCTGGTTCTATTTTTCCCTCAGTACAAAGCAAATGAAGTATCTGGTCAAGCTCCTACACACAGGTGCTCATAGCCCACCTGGCACCTTTCTGCAGCACCTCTATGACACTGAAGATGTGCACTGTTGCCTGCAGTGCTGCCTTGATCTCTCACACACTGTGACAGAGCATTTGTCATTGCTCTTAGTTGTCATTGTAATATCCCATATGACATCTTTTATTCCTTTATTCATTTGAACCTGACACAGGCTTAGACTTCATTGTGCAGACAAGGATTTCTTACTGCTCCCCCATGGATACTTGATGTGACATAGATTGATGTAACCTTCATGGCACAATTTTCAATGATCACATCCCACAGGCCAGCAATGGGTTAGATGGGAGTATTTGACTCAGAACCTGAAAAACATCCTCACTATGGTTGAGTGAGTTTTAGTCTCACATGCATGCAAAGCCTTTGCCTTGCTTTCATACATGCCACATATCTTTCTTTGGAAGCAACATGCAGTGCCTCTGATGATAAAGGTGCCTTCATTCTGTCTGAGCTCAAATGCAAAACAGAAAGTGTACTAGAGTTGAAAGCAGGGAAAATCCAACAGGCGGGAGTATAGAAGCTTTCATCATGCATGCAGGGATGGAATCTGAAAAGCAAAAATTGTGCTGGAGGGAAAACTGGCAAGGGATGTGGAGGACAGCAAAAAAAGTTTCATAAGGTACAAGAGCAAAAAGAAGACTAAAGAAAAGTCAGGGTGATTGGAGAAGGTTCCTGATGATTTGAATAAGTGACTAATTTTCAGAAAAGAAAAGAAAGAGAATTGAGATCTCTGATGTCATTGAAAAGGTTTAGTGCACCACTGCAAAGCACTAAGAGTTAGTACTCATTATCATCTGTGTCAAGAAAGACACAGTCTCTAATATACTGCTTAAAATACTCTTTATTGGAGCTAACATTAAAAGGAAAAAGAGGATAATTTAGATAGTCTTTTATTCTCACTTGCTACAAGTACCTGAAAGGTGGTTGTAGCCAGATAAGGGTCAGCCTCTTCTCCCAGGCAATTAGCAATAGGACAAGAGGACATACTCTTAAGCTTTACCAGGGGAGGTTTAGGTTGGACATTAGGAAGAAATTTTTCACAGAAAGGGTGATTGGGCATTGGAATGGGCTGCCCAGGGAGGTGGTGGAGTCACCATTCCCGGGGGTGTTTAAGAAAAGACAGGATGTGGCACTCAGTGCCATAGTCTAGGTGACAAGGTTGTGTTAGGTCATAGGTTGGACTTGATCATCTCAAAGGTCTTTTTGAACCTAGTTGATCCTGTGATATTTCCTTAGCTGCATGGAACCCCAAGCTGTGCAGCATTGGAAAGATCACCAGTCAAGGAATGTCATGCAGTCCCATCCACGGAGATAGATGTTCACTGACACTTTGGTCTTCAGAGCTCTTTCAGGAATTTTTAAAGAAGGAAACAAATAGTTTCTTCTGGGAAACAGAAGGATGTTTGCATGAAAACTTGCTGTTTCAATTTATGATAAATGCAAGGATGTAGGGGATGCAGTCACCCATGCCAAGAAGGAGCTAACTACAAGTTCTTCCCTTCTGACTTGCATGCAATATTCATCCTGCAGCCCAGGGCAATGTGCAGGAGAGCACAGGATGGGGAGCCAACCTCCACACTCAGCAAGCTCAGGCCTGTGCCTTCTTCTGTCAGGTGTTATGTGGGTCACTAACGCCCTGGTGTACAATTGTATTCGAGTTCAAATCCCTGCAGAAGGCTTCCAAGCTAAACCTCCTGGGAACATTTTGAGAAGCATGAAGGAGTAAAAGATGATGGGGAAAACCAGCACAGATTTACCAAGGACAAATCTCTCCTGGAAAACATAATTGGCCTCTAGGATGGGACAGCTTGTTCTATAAACAAAGGGTATGCAGAGGATATTGTACACCTGACTTTAGTAAGGCCTTCAGGATGATCTCCCAGAATACCCTTGTAGTCATATTGGAGAGCTATAGGCTGAGTAAGCAGACAATATTTTGGGTGGAAAATTGGCTGTACTGCCAGGAGCAGCAGGAGCAGGGCTGCTCCACGAGGACAGTGAGCCGGGCTGAGAGTCAACCCCCAGGGAAGGCAATGCCCTCACTGTCCAGTGCCACACCACAATATCTGACCACAGGGAAGCAGAACCAAATGTCAGAAACAGGGTCCATCAACAGCCATGGACACAGCAAGAGAAGAACCAGGGCCATGGTCCGTTTCCAGAGCCTACAGTTAGGGAGCAATGAGAGCTGGTTGCTGCCTGTGGAATCGGAGGCTCACTGACCAGGGCCCAGCTCCTTAGCACCTGAGCAAGAGAAACAGGACAGACCCTGAATGGGTGACAGGTCCAACCAAGCCTTCAGAATATGAGGCAATACACAGGGCATGTCCACAACCAAGCTGGGAATTCTTTTCAGCAAGTGAGGGCAATCAGATCCAGTGACTACCAGGCGGGTCACTAGTGACACAGCAGGCTCACATTCATGCCAGGAAATCAGTGCACAAGTTGGTCTCAAGAGGTCAAGCAGGGCATGGCTGAGGGGAACAGGTGAACAGCCCTGGTGGGGGTGGCCTGTGGTGTCACTGGGGTAAGGGCTGATGGCTTGGGGCAGGAGTAACATGGGATCCTGGGCTTTGGGCAGGTGGTGGAAGGTTCCATGAAAGATCAAGGCCACGGTGGGCTTCTGGTGCCTTCAGAGCTTGGACCAGCAGCCTCTCCTCTGAGGAGATTGTGCCCTTGCTCCTTAGGGAGACCTGTGCTCAGGAGGGACTCGCTTCACGGTGTCTCAGTGGCTGTGGGGTGTTAGTGGGCTGTTTCAGGGGATGCAGAGCTGGGGCAGGGACAGTGGATAGGAAACAGACGTGGCACGAGAGGTCGGGAACAGAGTGAGGTGGTCAGGCCACCCCAACAGGCCCCAGAGCCTGGTCAGGAACAAGCCAGGAAGGATGGTCGGTCTAGATGGAAGGAGGTTCACTCAGGAGCCTGGCTCTGAGTAATGGTTGAGTGCTTTGTGGAGATCAGGAAAGTTTGTAAGACAAGGCCCTGTGTGACCAGAGACCCAGGCTCCTTGGTGCTTGGCAGAGAGCTCAGGGAGGACTGAGCTCACTGTCAGGGAGCAGCAAGGGCGAGCTTTTCCCAAGGAGGAACAAACTAGGATGCAAGGGGGATGCCACAGCTGGCAGTGCAGGAGCCTCACCAGGCAGGGCTCAGCAGCTGAGCAGGGCAGGCCTGGACATCACAGGCAGTCCAGATCATAAGGCAACGTCATGGCTATGAGGCAGGTGCAAAAACAACATTGACCACAAAGTCAATTCTCACAGCAGAGGTAGGTCCGGGTCCAGTGATCACAAGGCAAGGCCAAGGTCACTTTAGGAGTCCTTGGCCAGGAATGGGCACAGCTGTGTTTGAACTGGAGACTGACACACCACTGGTGTAATACAGAGGGGAACTGAAAGTCCAGCACATACCTTAGAACTCCTGGGGTCACAGGTGTGGGAGAGGCTCCAGGTATGGCTGAGCAGTATTATTAAAAATTCATTAGTGCATTCAGAGCTCTGTCATACACTTAGAAGCTAAAGAGATGGGCCTGGAGACAAGGCTTGAGTCTGAGGTCTGTCAGGAGTCAGAACTGGAGACAGGAACCTGCAGTGTACTTCAGTGCTGTGTCTAGGCTGAAACAGGCTTCTGTTGTGGACAACAACCTTGACTTGGGGGAGTTTATGTTAGTTTCTTGCTGATTGACATAAAATTTTTGTTGTTTGTTTGTTGTGTTTTATTTAAGTATTTACAAAACCAAAGTAACAAAGTATGAAACAAACAGACCTTTCATCCTGCTTTCCCACATTTAACTTTAGTACAAAGTCTCCTCTTATGCTTAGTATTTCCAGCTTCCTTGTTACACTCACTGCTCCCCAGTCCCTTTGGCGAAGCAGCAGGCAATGGAAGAGGTCAGGGTTGGTGTATGGCTGTTTATATCTGGTAGTTATTGCTGCTCACTTTTATCCTGTGCTCTAGTCTGCTTCAGGGGCTGTAGTTCCACAGGGATGTCCTTGCTTCACCATAAGTGACCAGCAGGCTGCAGCTCTCTGAAGTGTCACTGCCCTGGGATGAGCTACCTGTGGCTGCAATGCCCCAGGTGTGTGAAGGCAGACTCCCAAGAGTGTGCCTTCAACTGCGCTCTTAATAACATCCCCTTCTTAATAACATCCCCATGTCTTCTCTCTTTTATTTCTCCAAACACATCTGTCACATGTCTCTGTCCACTCTTAATTACACTCAAGCAGAGGTGCTGGATGCTCCTCTGACTGGAGACTTGGCATGCAATGAGTTCTTTTCATTCATTACAGGATCTGCTGCAACTGACCAACGACAATTCATGTCTCCCTCTCAAAAATGGTGCCAGTGCCCAATATGGGCTCCAGACCCATGTGCAGAGGGTGTTGGGGAAATCTGCTGAAGCTGGTCATGTTCTCAGGGTCCTAACACTGGCTGTTTTCAGTCCTGGAACTTAAATATCTGGTACTATTTTCTATATATTTGTTACCTCTCAATGGATTTCTCTTCCATGGTTTTGTCCAGTTTCCCTTTAAAATCATGTGAAATCTTATCATCTTCCACATTCTTTGACTGTGAGTTCCATCATTCAGCTACCTGTTTGTTATCAGCTACCTCTGTGAGTTGGGGGTTTTTAGATGTTTTCTACTAACTTCTTTTAGTACCATTAAGTTCTTGTGTCAGAAAATATACCAAATAGCCAACATCTGTCATTGCCTCCATATCACTCAGGACTTCAGAAACTTCTGCTCTGGAGAACGTTCATCCCTCTCCTACAAGTTTGACTATGTGGGCTCAGACACATCTGAAGCAGCTGCCAAGCCTTGAATTAGAGCTCTGTTTGTGAGCAGAGCTGTGAGATGCCTCCATGGGGGTCTACCTTTTCCTCACTTAAGAGAAGAATTTAGACTGAGTCTCTTGATCGTGAGTCTCTTGTCCTTGCAAGGTTGCCTGCCTGTGCCTGGCCATGAACCTCACTGAGATAGACTCTGTAATTCACCACTGTAAGTGTTCATTTCGGACAATAGTAAGAAAATTATTAAATTAATTTTCTCAGAAATAGCATGAGAGGGGAAAAGGAGATAGCAGGGACTATTTCATGTCCCTTCCAGTGGTTGGATTCCCAAGCAGTGCAGTGTTGGATGGATCTTTATTCAGGGAACAGCCCACTGTGCATATTCCATGCATGCAGAGGTTCACCGGTGGTGTGGTCTTTACACTTTTATAGGTATGTTCTATTTGTCTTTTCTACTGAAGAATGAAAGCATACTTACAGAGAAAAAGGCTGCTTCACTTCAATATAAAGACAAGGATGGCAGCATTGTCACAGGGTGCCAGCTCAGGACCATCTGCGAGGTTCTCCACTATGATTAACAGGTGAAGTTGAGCCCACAGCCACGTGGTATGTTCAGAACTGCATAGTCCTGGACACCAAGCATAACTTAGCACAAAACTGCACACACTGATCGCTCTGGTCAGATCTATTGTTATGTGATCAGTAACTCCTCGATGTAGAATAATGTTCTGGTTAGGAACACTACAAACTCTGATTTGTGTATTTTACCTGCAGGCTTGGTATTTGACCTACCTCATCACCACAGGCTTGTTTGGGAGTCACTGGATTTTAGCAGTAGTGTAGGGAACTGCCGCATTTAATATCTTATGGGGAAGGCCTGCCCTTCTGCTCTTGTCGTCACCTCCTGCCCTGGATCCCCTTTCCTTGCCAAGGAGCCACACCCTTGCCACTCTTTGACAATCCCATCCCTGCTGTCTTTTTTCCTTATTGATAAATCTTAGCTCACTAGCCACAAGAAACAGAAAGCCCTGCACTGTGTCAAAGCCTTTTTGGCAGACATGTAACTTTCAGTTTGATTCAGCATGCTGTGCTTTCTCAAATACCATTTGGGATCCCAGGACAGCTTTGCCCTGGAGTCCAGGAGGTTCTCTGCACTTCCTCTAGTGACTATGGTTACAGCACAATGCCTGCTAAATCTTGTGCCTTCAGCTGTGGATTTGGTTTGCTTAGGAGGATGTAGGCCTCTCTCACAAGTCATATATGCAGAGGGATATGGAATGGTCTCAGAAATTTACATTCCCAAAAGGGCAGGGAAGATATGTCACCTCCAACCCTTCCCCAAATGACATGAGAAGGAAAGGCACACTTAGTTCACGCAGCATTTCAAATGCGGTCCTATGCATGTGTCTGTTTTTCTTCCACAGACCTCTGACAGTACAGGAAATCCAGAACAACATGGCACATAGTGAAAATGGAGTATAGTGAATGGAGAGATGGCAGTTTATTGACATACCAACTTCAGTGATGCTGCCAGGGAGCAACAAGAACTGTAGGACAATGCCTAGACTTTGTGGGAGCTGGGATTCATGTTACTGAGCTCTTGCTGGACTTCAAAGCTGGGAAACAGCAGGGAAAGTTTGCTCTCCACATGGCTGCTCTTCCCTCATCCTTTGTAATACACTCTGTGCTGCTCTTTTTAGATTGCTTCCCATGGGAGCTGCAGCAGCCAAACTGACCATGGCAGTGCCTTTGCAGCAGGTCCTGCTGGGCCAGACCAGCAGTGCTCAAGCTCAGTACTGGGGCCAGCCATTGATACAGGGGTATGGATCTTATCCAGCCTCACTGAACCTGCACTTTTACCTCTCATTTTAGCATCTTTGGAGGATGGTTTCTTTTTCATAAACAAAACAGCTCTATTCATTCTACAGTGTTAGACCATAATATTTGTTCCAGGACACAGACATCTTAAAATGCCTCTAATCTTTCATGAAATAACATTTGTGTCTTTTTCTTCAAAAATTACTGGGTTTCAAGCCCAGTGCTACTGGTCTACATTTTCAGTATATTGATCATAAGTATCTGCTTGCAAAAAAATGAAGAATAAAATTGGAACCTACATAATGGTCCCAAACATAGTTTTCAACAGATGTCTGTCTGTCAGAAGACTTGAGACATAATTTTGTATCCCTAGTGACACCTAACGGCCCAATGTGAAATGAGCCAAATTGTTCTGTTTCATGGTAAGGGCATTAGGTGGACATCTCTCATGTGCAGATTTAGGAAACCGTTTACCATTTCATTCATTTTCATTTCATTTCCATTTATTTTCTCCATTCCCTTTCTTTAAAATAATCAGAAAGCAAAGAAACAATGAAAAGAGAATGGTTATTTTTCATATTCATGTTATATAATTCAATAAATATTAATTTTGTTTTCATTGTACCTAGAAAGTGCAGAGTGACAGATATGCTTATTTCAGTTTAATAACAGATTTATAATTGTTTACAAACTTGCACTCTCTGCTTCTTATGACAGTATTTTATAAATCCTGCCTTTTTCTTTTTTGTTTTTGTTGTAGCAAAACTCTGTTTACTGCTTTAGGCTACAAGGGAAACAGAACATGATATGCTCAGTAAACCTTAAAACTGCATATATACAAAAATTCTTTTTTTGCTTGAATACTTGTGTTAACCATATCTAATTTCTTATAACTGCCTTGGGAAGATCAGTATTTGCAGTTCTCCCACAGACTTCATAGCAGCTAAGAAAATGTGTTTACCTGTAGTCAGCATCATTATTTCAAGTTATATTTAATACTTACTTCAAAAATATTTGAGATGGCTCCAAATGCTGTCAATTGTCTCCCTATTTTAAGCACTTTTTAAGCACCATGATTTGCAGTTCTGCATCTGTATACCAGCAGAAGGAACATTGCTTAAGTCAGTGATTAACCCTAATAAGTCTTTCAATTGGACAAACTGCAATCTCAAGAACCTTCACCCTAAAGACTGTGAAATAGCAAATAATATCTCTAGGGGATTATGTTGTCAAAAGGCAGTAACAAAGATTTCCTCACATGGTTCTGGTGGGTATTAGACAGCTGAAGGAGACCACCTTTTAAGAAAAACACTTTTCTTATGTCTTTGAAGTTGTATCCCTTAGGCATCACCTCATATTTTCTGAGAGCAATTAGAGGAAATATTTTAAAACTATCTGGTAATGCAATAGCAGATTAAAAAAAATGAGTTATTTGGTATGTCATTTGGAGATAAGCTCAAGGTAAAAATAGGAACTGTAGGGCTTACCTTGCCTTAACTCAGAATTTTAGAAAAAAAAAGTTAAGCTCTTCAATGACTTCATATATAGGTACATTCTAGTTTTGAAAATAGGTTCTAAATCCTAGTCTAAACCCCTTTATAACCATGGCCCACTGTATAAATCCTGGTCTGAACCCCTTCATAACTATGACCCACTATATAATACATTTTGGTTATGTGGTGTGATAACCCAGAACAGGTAGAGACACGTTTAGTTTGCAATGCTTTTATTGGAATAAATAGAAGGACCAACAGTTGACGTTCACAAAATCAATGACATGTAATGGGAATGAAAATGGGAAATTGTATCAGTCAGGAAGGTGTTGTATTTGGAGATGATTATTTAAGAAGAAATGGCAAACTTTCTGTATGCCCCCTCAGAACAAGAGACCCTAGCCTTACAGTATGTGAGACACAAACAAGCACAAATGCATTATTTGAGGAATGATTTTCTGAAAAGTAAAAATTTAATCTACAAGTTGTCCAGGCATCAGTTCAAGAGTGGTTGCCCAACAAGTTCACAAAAACAAACAGGATTATTCTTAAAGCTGTGCTTATTTCAGAGAGCTCCTATAGAAAAACCAGACTCTCAATATCAGTGTCAGAATTTAGCACAAAAATCAAAATACTGGTCCTGAATCTTCAGTTATTCAATCATGATGGAAAATACTTCTAAGCTACCTCTTGAAATTCCCATTTATTCCTGGATATAAGTCCTGAGTACAACTTGTGTAAGCAGAAATATCTGCACCCAAAGATCTGAAAAGTCACACACTTCTTCAGGAATATTGAAGGTATTCCTAGGTATTTAAGGCTTTCCACTTAGAGTGAAGAGATGAGATTATACTACAATACTAGAGTAAAAGTGGTCTGTTTCTGGGGGGAACATAAGCATTATTTCCAGCCCTTTTTCTCCTTAGGGAGAGCAATATCTACCAAAGAGGAGGATCATGTCACTTGGATTGTGTTTGATCAAGAAAAGGAATGGGTGGTTAGCCCTAAACTCTTCATACTCAGAGGAGTCTTCAATATCTCCAGTCACAACCTCTGAGCCACCTGCCTCAGTGCCCTCTTCTGTGACTTCCATGTATGCCTCGTGGATGGCCTCAGATATCCTCAGGCTCTCTGCTGAGGAGATGCCAGAGAGATTGGCTGCAGGGCTGAACAGGTCAGTCATACCCAGGGATGTCAAGACAGATGTGAGGTTATATTTCTCCTCAATCTTCATGCGTGGGAGGTACACTTTCACTCTCTTCTTTTCCATCACCTTGGGACTGGTCCACTCCATGAGTCTGTCATAGCTGATTTTGTTCTCAAGCTGCAGAGAGAGGAAGGGAATAAAATGTCTGAGACAAAAGTTCAGTGGCCTTAAAGTAGTGTTTTTACCACCTGTTACTGTTTTTTCCATTTATTTCATGCACACTGATACTTATTCTTAAGTGCACTTGTTTGTCCCTTATGCTTCCTCCTGACTGTGGAGCCTCTCATCTGTCTGTCTTGAGGAACTTCCTCAAACCTTTTTCATCTGAAAATTTCTTCATCAGATCACGGCTTTTTTTATAAAAATACATTTTTGAAAACATCAAATGAAATCGGCCCTAAAACTGTTCCTCTTGGAAGATATCTTATTGATCCCTTTCCTCAACTTTATTCCTTTCTAATGCTCCTTTTCTCATTTTCCTTTTAGTCAGTTCTTGGAATGCGTTCTTAATCACTTTCATTTTGTATTTCTCCTATGATAAACTTTTCTTCTTTAGCAGGTATTTGAAATCACTCACAGGGATAAAAATCCTGCTACCTTTCCTGCTTCATAGCAACAACATCATCTGCTGGGCTACAGCAGCACTACACTGATTTACCTTCTTTTTATACAACTGAGTTCAGGACTGTCCTAAGAGGCTCTGCCTGAGCATCTGGACAGATTTTGTTCTCTCCCACCTGCCCAGCACAGCCATGGTGTGGGAAGCCGGAAAACCAATGGACAGCAAAAGGTCTGACAGCAACAAAGCCCCACTGAAGTCATAGCTCTTCTGCTTGCCCTGCCAGGGCCATACCTGAGCCAGGCCAGAGATGTCATCAGGCAGCAGCACCAAGAGGCTCAGCTCTCCACTGGCATATGGAAGCTCCAGGATCTTAATTTTCTCTTCAGCCACTCTTGCCAGTTTGAAGGTGCTGTTCTGACACATTATTTGCACAGGTCTGCTCTCTTGCTGTAAAAACAAAAATGTGAGATGATGTGATGTGAGGGAGCAACTTTTTTTAGTTTGGTCAGACAAATGTAGAAGGCATTTGAAAGGACAGGACTCAATCTTCAATCATGTTGCCTTTGGAGAAGGGCTGTGTCTCCATTTTCCTCTCTTGCCTGCATGTGTGCCCTGGAAGCCTGGTCAGACACAGATCTTGCAAACACTACTTGGCTTTAGGCCCAGGCACTGACAATGAGAACTCAGCTAAATCACCCAACCTGTTCCATGCATTTGTAACACCCAAACTGCTGACTGTGTGAGCCAACACCTGCCCTGGCCAGAAGTGTGTCCGTGCCCTCCTACCTCGGTCACATTGAAAGGCTCTTCCCGAGTGTGTTCTTCTTTAAATGCAGTTTTCCATATCCCTTTGAAGTAAATGACATTCACAAAGACCAGTGCAGTATCGAGATCAACAGAGTCTGACACAAGGAAGTTTTGGATCCGTCCTTTAGGAAAGAGACAGGGCAGAGAGGGGTAAGATACAGGTCCACTGGTGTGCACAAATCTCTGGTGTGAGGGTGGCAGTTCCTGCTTTGTGGAGTTTTGTTTTCATAGCAGTAAGCAACCTGCTCTTACTTGACCCACCTTTGCTAGAAATTATGAGGAGAGGAAGACAAGGATATGGTTTATGATAAGTGAGGGAAAATACCTGCTACCCATTTTTCAGTCCTTACCATTTGTCTCTTTCTCCACCCAGGAATTAATGAGCTGTCTTGCTTCCTCTGCAGCTGTTTTGAAGTCAACTTCTTCCAGCTCTGCTTTGTAGAATTTCTTTGCACACTTTATGTATTCCTGTAAGCAGAAGGGTTACAGTTGTCTAGGTGAGGACAACTTGGAATTATAAGAATGTGTAATGCAAGATTGTGAAATAAAGCAGAATGGTTTAAGGAATAGTGGATGTATGCTCCTGGGTTTGAACATGTCAGACACTGAATGTGTCAGTCACATCTGTCTTCCTGTAACTGGATCTTAAAGCTGTACAAAAAAGGCTGCTTCACATATATAGGTCTGGCACTTTTTGGTGAGACAGGGCTCTAAGTTAAATTTTTGATGTACTTCATTAGTTTTACCAAAACAGTTTCAGTTTAACAAACATTTCTAAGGACAGACAATGTTTGTCTCTTTCTCTTTGTGTTCATTCTTTATTTTCAATATTGTGTTCTTACATTCTGAGATTTCAAAAGCAAAGCTTCCTTTCACTAGGAAAACTGACAATTTCAGTTTTCATTATTTCAAGTAATAAAGTTTATTTAAGTTCCCATAAAAATTACATTTTTCACTAAAAGCCATTTTTCTAGTAAAGTAACAGCAATCTTGATTACTCCCTGTGATTTGTAACATAGGCATATTTTATGCCATTGTATCTTTTGCCTTCATCTAACAGGCACAGAGAGGTCCAAACTCATTCTGTACCAGTCCCCCTCATGCTTTACAAGCATCCTTCATCAACAGAGAGTGGGCTACTGTTGGTGGTGCATTTCTAGGGCAGAGTCACAGGGGACTTACAGGAAATCTCTTGGAAGTCAGTTCACAGTATAACTCACCTGAAGAATAGGGTATGTTTTGTCAATGTAGAGTCTGTCAGCGATCCTGAGTGAGTAAGTAGCATTTTGCCTCCTGATGTCTGAGAGAAGATCCTTGAATGATTTGTGGATGTACTCAGCAGTGCCACACTGAGGTGATGACATGAAAAAAGAAGATAGACTGCATAAGGAAATAAGATTCTAAGCTATAGTCCCTTTCAATTAAGAGTGATGCTACAGGGCAGTCTTCCCCCACAGACTGACACCTCTGAGACAGCTGGTGCTGTGCTGGTGGTGCATTGAACTGGCAAGTTCATCTTTGTCAAGAAAAGTCTCCCAAAACGTGCTTTTTATAAGATGCAGTTGTGTTCCTGTCACTGAGACTTCTGGGCTCTTCTCTGCTCAACATCTTCCTGCCCAGCTGAAAATCAAACAACAAACTGCTGTACCCTGGCTCAAGGTGCTGAGCCCAGTTCACTCATCCCCCAGCAGCACTTGCCTGGGAAGACATGCCCAAAGCATTCTCCCCATGCCATTATCTATTCTGATGCAGGATAAGCAACCTGCTGTCTTTCTATGTTTGCTAAAAGACAGATGAATCACACCCTCCTTCCACAGATTCCCTTTGTTTGAAGCCATTACATAGTTTTTGTCAGGGTCTGAAACTGTGAGGAGGAGAGGCAGAAGAGTTCTACTTTTGTTCTGAGGAGAAAATAAGACAGAAAGGAAGATTAAACTATTTCTCTACCTGGGAGTCAGAAATGTCTCCATCTCTTGTAACATTATCAAAGTGAAGAACCTGCAAGAGAAAATACCAGCAGTAGAAATTAGAATTATGACCAAAAATAATGTGAATTCAAGATTTGCTTGGAACAAAACTGTTGGCTTAGGGGAAAAAAAAAGTGATGCTAGCTGAGAAAAAAAAAAAAGATGCTGAGAAAATAGATTAACTAAAAGTTTACAGGTGATCTTGCTACTGGTCCATGCCCTTTCTAACCTTCTTGGAAACTGTAAATACCACCCTTTTCTTAGATGATATTTTTTCTAGTCAATGTCTAGAAATTAATTGAGCTACGTATTAGGTATTGTTAAAAATACTCTATCTTCCTGTCTTTCTGGGATTTATCTTTTATATATATTAAAAAAGAAAATCTTATTACATTATTTGGAACTTGTTGGAATTAAAAAATCATAAAATAAAATTGCCTGACTGGTAATCTGTTTTGCCATTGTCCCTGAGATTTTTTTTTATGTTTAAGTCAACTGCCTGTTATATTGAAAATATACACCTTTTTAATGATTATTTTCTATATATAACTCTTGATTCAGTTCTCCATTTTGTGACTTTGGCTTAGTTCTTGTGCATTAGAAGGGGCAAGAACCTCATCAGTGGATAATGAGATTTTACTTAGATGTAACGAGTAGCACAAGGAGAGGTCACTTTACACCTGTGTAAGTAACTTACCTTCTCCATCTGGGACTGAGTCTTACCCCTTGCTCCCATGTACACCAGGGCCAGGGTTGAAAGCATGCTCAGAGAGGAAAAGAGCACATTGTCATTGCTGCGGTGAATTTTCACCTCTTTGAATACGTCAAAACAAAATTCTGCATTTGCTGCACTGATGGAGCCCATTGTGAAATCCCTGTTGTCTGAAGGAAACAGAAAGAGTCTGACTTACTGTGGGGAAATAGGTCAATTGTAATGCAAAAAGTCAGTGCACGTGAACCCCAAACTTAGTGCACAGGAGTTTTCAGCAATCAGAATCCAGTGGGGTGAATGGCAGACACGCTTTTGGATTCATGAGCAATTGGAAGTGCTGGACATCTGCCAGCTTAGGCTAGTGAAAGAAGAAAACAGACTAGAAAATGCAGTACTTTAAAGTCTAATGCAACAGTACAGTGTTTATACCCCTTATAACTTAAGGTCTTGAGGATCTTCAAGCAATTTGTTTCCCTCTGTGGCTGCTAGAGAACTAAATCCAGGATATTCTGCCATATTTATCACACTACTTATGGAATCAACATGTTCATGTGACAGTCATCTCTTAATGTGGAATAATTTGAACAACAATGTATCTAACTATTCCCCTCATAGACTGGATGCTCGTTCTCTCTCTAGATTTAACTGATGGCATAGATGATATAAGATAGATTTTTTTTTATTATTTACCTATTCTGCTTACTATTATATTTTTGGCTTTAAGCTCCATTTATGTTCTTGGTGAAGAAACAGATCCGTGAAGCAAGTGCTTGGGGGCTTTTTGTTGTTTATCTTTGAAAATGTAATTATTAAAGATAACACAGAGCTGTAGAATGATGGGGTCTTTTGAACATTTTGCACTCCTTGATTTCATTCAGAGAATATCTTAAATAACCCCTGGAATTCAAACAAATTCAATTTTGTCTTTTAATACTAAATTAAAAATTCAAGTGATAGAGGAAAAAGGAAGAAAATCTGTTGTACCTTATCACCAGCTTTTCAATGTAGAACAGCTAGTAAAACCAAAACCATAGTTCATAAATACAAATACTTTGACTTTATGCATGGCAGACTGTGAAACAGTAAAATAATACAGAAGACACACGTGAATGTAGGTAAGGTTTCTGCAGAAGGCATCCTTTGATAATTAGCTTCTTCAACTGATATTGAAGGCCATAAATATGAGGTTACATCAATACAATTATAAGTATTGTAAAAGACAATTGATTTTTATCTTGCCGATTAGAACTTAAATCACAATTGAAAGAAATGCTTACCTTATCAGATTCACCCGGGAAGGTATAGCACAGCTTCTCAGCTGTACTTGGGGCAGACTTGAACCCTGTGAAATATATCTGGTGTTATTTTGTGACACGCCCCATGCTGCCTGTTCTGTGTTTACCCAATAAAGTGATGGATGGAGCTCAATGTCAGACATGCACTTTTACTTGGAATAAGTCCATTCTTCGAAACAAAAAAAAAAGCCTGAATGAAAGAATTTTAACTTAAGGTTTCCAAAGAGGAAACTTTAGGTTAAAGGAAAATTTGTTCATTGTAGCACATGAAACCTTGCAGAAAAGACAGGAGCAGATATGACTGAAGCAAAAATAATGACAAAAGCCATTCATTAGAGCTGGAATAGTAAGTATGATTGGGTTATGGCAGCAAATAGTGTAACATAACTTGTGAAAATAAAACAAAAAAACATGGTGAGGAATTCAGTCTTGCAGAATGTCTCTAAGGAATTCCATCTTATTTTCCTTAATACTCCTCTGTCTTGAATAGTGACAGGCCAGATTCATTTCAGAGTCACCACTCTGAACTCATAAATTTTGGTAAGATCAGCATATGCAGGGCTGTATCTACTGCAACTTTTCTCCCATTCTTGGCTGGACTACCAGTATCACCAGTCTTTTCTTTCCACCAGAATCTACAAGTATTCCTGAGGAATGGAGAAACTTTGCTACCAAGGCACATAAGAAAGAGCATATCCTTTCAATTTTTATTGCCAAATTTAATAAAATTGAAGTAGATTTTTCTGCAAGAAGTTATATGTAATTGCGTGGTGTTCTTAGCTGCATTATAAAAGACCACAGACATAGTGTTTCACAGAGCACAGTTTTTCATTCCAGAGCAATCTAGCTCAGACATAGTCACAGTCTATGCAGCACATCAGTGGAACAAAACCCCCAGTGTGCATATTTTGGGAATACAAATTAATTTCAAAAGCAATTCCAGCACATCTATCGAGGGAGGAATTACAGAGCTAAAGAAAAATGTATTGGGGAAAGGAAGGCTTAGAAAATAAGAAAAATAAGATTTCTGTAACTTTTTTAATTCAGGCATCAGGATATTCAGATCCCAGTCAAATGCTACCAGAAAAGGATTTGAAGTGACCGCTATAATTTTGAAGGGTAGTTTAAAGTGTGCTGTTCTTTTCCACAGGTCACAGCACCAGATGCTAAGCTCAAAATGTGCCTTTTGTACATACAGAGACCATTCTTACAAGACCATTCTTACCATTCTTACATTCTTCCATGAGCAGCTTCATGGCACATCAGCTGAGCAAACCAGCTGAAGAAACATTCATGGTCTGCAAGACAGTCATAATATACAATAGCAAGCAGAAACCAGTGGCATAATTCCTTTGAAATAAAAGAACGGACAGACAATAAAAGAAACTGCTTTGACCTCTTAAATGTCACGTAATTTTAAAACAGAAATCCAAAGTCAATACACAAAATGGCTCTGAAATCATCTAGAACAAATTATGCCTCAAGAGAGCAGAGGTGGACTTTTTAACCCTTTTAGTTGTCCGTGCAAGAGGAAAGCCTCTGAATCATCCCTACCTTTCTCTCTAGTGCAGTCCTTCATAGTCTCATTCAGCTGAAGTTCCTCATGCAATAGGAACCATGAAGAGCTTGGTCTGGACTGGTGCATTTACATCACACTGGTACTTCACATGGCACGGTGTGGTCCAGGCCAGTCTGCTACAAGCCTTGTTATGCAGGAACAGGCCTTTTGAGGAAAGATCTTTAGGCCTTGACCCGCTTGGGTGGCTGATCACTGCAGATCTACTGCAAAGAGAATGAGCTATTCTCTCACAGGAGCAATGTGTAGTCTGGCCACCAGTGTCGTGAGTCCCATTTAGCTGAAAAGGGTCCCACCTTGCTGGAGGACAACAGGTCAAATGAGTGCATGTGCCTGTGTAGGGTGAGCCTTTTAACCACACAATTGGGAGTGCTCTCTAGGCTGCAAGCTGGGCTCCTTCTGCCTTTCCATCTTGAGACTGCCTTGTTTCTGTTCAAACTGCCTTCTACACTCGTGGCCATGGTCCAATGCAGTATACTTAACAGCTCAGAAGTCAAAGGAGTAGCCAATACATTTTACTCTGACACTTTAATATTCAGATATGCCTTGAGTCTTTTCCTTTGACAACCGAATTGTCTAGTGGTGTGCTTCAACTCACCATATGTGAGCCACTTTGGCACTTGTACACCATCTACCTGAACCACATTTGTATCATCATAGACAGCCTGTAACTTGGTAGCTATTAAGATGTCCCACGAGTTGGTACAGCTGTTTTGTAACAGCCAACTCACAGCATTAATGTTGTTAGCAAAATTATGAGTTGAATATATTCATTAATGAAAGAATTTTTTTGGTTTACAGTAGAGAAGAGGCAGTCCACTGCTTAAGAATGATGTTAATGCACAACCCAGGTTACTGGTTTTGTTAGCATTTCTATTTTTTACTGGCCAAATGAATGATTAATGTAAAGCAAGTTGCAGAAGCAACTAAATCATTCCACAAGTAAGTAAAAATCTGGATTATGATCAGCTGTCAGCACAGAATTGTAAGAATATGAGATGTAGTACCTAGTCACCTGGGCAACTCCAGATCTGTTGTGGAGTCTAGTGAGGTTAAGCAAACCTTCCTGCAATTGAAATGCTTCCTTGGAGAAAAGAGAATGGATCGCCCTGTCCAGCACAGCTGTGTAATGCAGCACAAACACAAAAAGATGTGTTTATTCACATATCCTTGTTTGGCAATGCTTGTCCCAAGAAAGAGGTCAGCTAAGGCTCTGCTGCCCTTTCCTCTTCCAGGCATTTTATTGTGGTGCTGTCCCTAAACCAACAGACCCTTGGACACTTGAACCTTTACAAAAGGATATGAAGTCCAGGTCAACTCACAGACCAAAACCTCTCATCCAATCACAGCATCCCACACAGAGCTCAAGATTGAGTTCGCATCCATGCTGCAGCTCTTTTGTCAGTGGGAAGGAGCATTTTGATTGTTTCATGTTTGTCTTGCTCAGAGTGCCAGTGATTGTTCAGTTAGCTGCCACTGCAGACCTTGGTGCTGCATCAATGATGGTTTCTCTCTCAGTTGTCCTGTAGGACTGTGTTCTTCCCCCAGTCTGAAGAAAATTTAGGTGTCTGGTCAAGTTCCTTCAGACAGGAGCTCTTAACCAAGCTGGTATCTTTCATTGGCAGCCCTGTGCCACCCTGAAGTGTTAGGCATCTTTGCTTGCAGTGCTGCCTTGGTCACTCACAGGCTGTGACAGGGCTGTGCATACCTCAGTGTTGGCAGAGTGAATTCCTCCAGTGCAGGCATCTTCAGAAGGATCCCATGATGGATTTGGCCACATGTAACTCACCCTTACTGCATCTGCTTAGCAGTGCACACAACATCCAGGGCCTGCAGCTGTACAGGTTCTGGGCCAGCAACACACAGCTGTCCCTTTATCAGTCACCACAGCACACCTGAAGTCCCTTACTCATCCCTTAGGTCCACAGAACCAGCCAGCAGCCAGGGTGAGGCTGTGGATGGCCTTACTCAGTGGCTCCTAAGGAGGCAGCAGGGTAACCAGGGGCCCTTACAGCCAGCACACACACAGGGCAGGACAGGTGGCCACTGGCTGTTAACTGGCTGTGCCACATGGGAGCTTAGTTACCAGCATCTCTCCCAACAGAGAAGCCTGTTTGTGTCAGCCTGTGGCTAACACTGCCCATGGCACCATGGCTGTTATGTCACCTCCCATTACTCACTGAAAGTCTGCCCAGCATGTCCTATATCTCGGCACACTCTCCTGGGAAATACAGCAATTTTCTTTTGCACAAAATACAATAAACTAGTCCCTTAGTTTATTTCAACACAGACATCCTTCCACAGAGCCTTCCTCTCCTCTGAATAGAAGCCTACTGAGATTCTTGACAACACTTCTGACATGTCTCCTGCAGGAAAAGACTGCTGCAGAAAAGGAGGAGTGTTACTGCACAAGGGCCCATGCTATCATATTGGCTTTGCAGAAAAGAACCGGGAGGCCAGGCAGACACCAAGTTGACCATGAGTCAGCAGTGCGTCCTTGTGGCAAAGAAAGTCAGCAGCACAAGGGGATGCCTTAGAAAAAGCACTCCCAGCAGGAAAAGGGAGGTTTTCCTGCCTCTCTGCTGAGCACTGCTAGGACCACAAATGGAATGCTCTGTCTAGCTCTGGGCTTTCCAGTTGAAAAGAGATGTGGTGGACTGGAGCAGGACCAGAGAAGAGCCACAAAGATGATGAAGTAATTAAAGTATCTGTCATGAGAGGAGAGGCTCAGACACACAGCACTTGTTACCCTTGAGAGTAGAAAGTGCAGGGGGACTTTATCCATGTGCATAACCTTCTTGATGGCAGGGTAAAAAGCAGATGGAGCTAGACCGTCTCCTGTGGATAGGCAAGAGGGAAGAGATACAACCTAAAATAGCATAAATTACATTTAAACATAAGAAAATACATTTTCTTATAGATAGGGAGGTAAATCCAGGTTGCCCAAAGAGGCTGTGGAGCGTCCATCCTTGGAAATATTCAAAACCCAAAAGGACGTGGTCCCAGGCAACCGGCTGTAGCTGACCCTGATTGAAGGGGGGAGCTTGGCATAGAAAATCAGCAGAGGTCAGTTCCAATCTCAGCTTTTCTGTGCTCATATGTTACATCTAGATGAGAATTTCAAGGGAGATGGAGAGAGCAGGATTAATGCACATTAATGTGCAAAGAAAGTACTGTGGTGTGGATGAGGCACTTGGAATGGGAGTGTATGGCATGTTTCACAGACAAGTACTCTTTCCATGCTGTATGGACAGAAACATTGCCTCACAGTGGCAGACCCTTGGAAGTCTTTTTGTGCTTTCTGTAGGAGTGCAATTTGTACCACGAGATGCAGAAGGTTTCAGATTTTTGTTACCTGCTAAGATTTTTTTCTGGTGCTGCACAGCAGTCTGTAAGAGAAAAAAGGTCTCAGTTCTCAAGAAAACCCTTTGGAAGGCCATGATAAAAATACCAGTAGCAACAAGGATGTTTTCAAAGTTTATTTATTTTTGTCTTTTTTCAAAGAAAAGCTCTTTGAGCATTTTAATATTAATTAAAGCAAATATTAAATCAAGTTACAGGTTTTATACAGTATTGCTGAATTTTTTCTTTTTCCTGCCCCCTGTTTTCACTTTTGGGAAAGGGGAAGCTTTGTATTTGCTTGTAAGTCTCATGGCCCATTTGCTTTTTTCCTGTTCCTTCATTTTTACCATTACTGTTGCTCAGGAAACAACACTGGTCACTGAGGCGTATCTTTGTACTTTAAGCCCTTTCCAATTTAATAATCATAGGAAGGAAAGTTTGCAAATGTAACCTGTTTAAAGTCTTCTTACTGTTTAAGTGTACGGTTTTTTAAATTTGACTGACTGGATCAACTGCTTCTGGCTACATGAGATGCAGAAAGTGATTAAGTTGCTTATGGGAAGCCTTGAGATGTTGAAATTTTCCATCTTTCGGAATAGTTTATACCACTGCTATAATTTCTAAAGAACAGAAATTAAAGTATACTTGGTAAAATAGTTGTCTTTACCACTGAAAAACCACTGAGTCTGTATCAGGAACATCCTGGTGATATTCAAATAACATGGATATCAGAGAGGTAGCACCACCTTCTTTCCTCTACAGATCTGCTTTTATCATGCCATACTACATGTTGGTGTGGAAATAGAATCATAGAATGTCCTGACTTGAAAGGGACCCATCAGGATCGTTGAAGTCCAACTCCTGGCCTTGCACACAACAGCCCTAAAATCACAGCATGCACCAAAAATCATTGTCCAAACACTTCTCGAACTTTGTAGGCTGCTGTTGTGACCACTTCCCTGGGGATCCTGTTCCAGTGTTCAGCTACCCTCTGGGTGAAGAACCTTTTCCTAGTATCTAACCTAAGCCTCCCCTGACACAAAATACTGATATTCCCTCAGGTCCTCTTACTAGTCACCAGGGAGGAGATGAGTTCCTAGTCCTCTGCTTCCCCGTGTGAGAAAGCTGCAGACTGCAATGAAGTCTCCCTTCAATCTCTTCTCCAGGCTGAACAAACCAAAATCTCAGCTGCTCCTGGTATTGCTTCCCCTCGAGGCCCTTTACCATCCTCACGGCCCTCCTTTGGATGTTCCCCAATAGCTTTTTTATATTGTGGCACCCAAAACTGCCCCCAGCACTCAAGGTGAGGCAGCCCCAGTGCGGAGCAGAGCGGGACAACATCCTCCCTTGCCTGGCTGGCGATGCTGTGCCTGATGCCCCCCAGGACACTCCAGCTTGGCCCTCCTGGCTGCCAGGGCACTGCTGACTCATGTTCAACCTGCCATTGATGAGACCCCCCCCGGTCCCTTTCTGTGGGACTGCTCTCCAGCCTCTTATTGTCCAGTTTATATGTACATCCAGGGTTTCCCTGTTCTTTATTATTGGAATAGCTGAGCACCTCCTCTCAAAAGTCTCAGTGGGGAAATGCTTTGCCTAAGAGTTGTCCATCTACTGATTCTTTCTTATGCCCTTTGAGTTACAGGATTTTTCGGATTATTTTGTTGTATCAAATGGCAGAGTTGCTGGAATAGCTGTTCTTTAAAATATTTATCCAACTAATAGTCAGTGCATCTTTAATACCCATTGGAATTGTATTGATGAAATATATAAGAACAAGGTAATATTCTGCTAGGCTATTTCTTGGTAATCAGTACTCAAGAAAGGAATCAAACTCTAGATACATTTCATAAATGGGTAGGAAACTTCATATCTACATATTTTATTGATTCTAAAAACAGGAGGATTTTGTACTAAATCCCTTTTTGCTCACAACAGTTACCAATGTAATAATATTTTTAGGGGTTTGTCATCCACAAAATTAAGAAAATTCACATGATTTCAAGACAAGCATTTATGAAATTCTTTTATTAGGCTAAGAAAAAAATTCAGTTATATGCTTCAAAATCAGTAATATATGATTAGATTGAAAACAGGTCATAACATTGTGCCAAAGATCCATATTTGGAGATGCTAGTGGACACACAGGAAAAAAAGACAGAGAATATTAGGTTTCTCATGTATTTCTTGAAAACAAGAGATGATGTCTTAAACTATCATAGGAACAAAGAAGCTCAGATACATTCATGGAATAATAATTTACTGGAGTTTTCAACATTTGAGATAAAAATTGAAGTTTACTTGCTAAGCAAGATCAACAGACACAGGAATTATTTTAAAAGCTGTGGTTTTTCAAAAAAATTGTCATGGACAAATCAGATTCTTTAGCACCACTTACAGGATTTTTCTTAGAACTCAAAATGTTCTCAAATTTGAAGTGATTTCCACTGTTTTAAACAAGCATTGAGACAACTCTTTTGCCTGGCAGTTCTGAGTCCTGGATCATCTGGATCATTCAGATATCCATGTTTCAGGCTTTGAATCTATCCTCTGTGACAAGGCATAATTGCTCCTAGACAAAGTTAGATCTCCTTGAACATTCTGAAGTGGAAGGAAAAATCTCTGTGACTTTGGAGAACCTCTGAAAGAAATTCAGTATTACGCGAGGTACTTACTCATGGTGAGAGGACAGCTCTTGTCATAGTGGATATGTGCACCATTTACCAAAAGCTTAGTAAAAAATAATAAAATTTACATAGGCACCAATTAATACCCTGCACAGCAGAATCTTGTCCACAAGCATCTCCTCCAGACTGAGGACCTCAAAGCCAGTGTTTCAGACACAATATGGGTTGGTCAGCAGGGTAGAACCAGGGAATGCAATGAGCATAGCCCATGGCTTTCCATGTAATGGAATACCAAAGACTTGGAGCCCTGGCTGCAACTAGTTCTTCAAGTGAAAATCATTTGACTCCTTCCTGGCCTGTGAGTGCCTCTGTTCTCTGTGGGCTTAGTCAGCTTGGCTCAATCAACACTGAAACCAGTCTGAGACGGGAAAGGAGCAACCACGCTGCCATTTCCTCCCCTGCAGGTGTGTCTTTGCTGTGGAAACTTCAGGAAAAGGCACGACTTAGAGCAACGTTTCCACTTGGAGAAAATATTGAGAAGATGAGATTATACTACAATACTAGAGTAAAGGGGGTTTGTTTCTTAGGGGTAGGCAAGCATTATTTCCAGCCCTCTTCTCTTTAAGGATAACAATATCTACCAAAGAGGAGGATCATATTGCTTGGATTGTGTTTGATCAAGAAAAGGAATGGGTGGTTAGCCCTAAACTCTTCATACTCAGAGGAGTCTTGGATGTCTTCTGTGTCTTCTGCTGACCCAGCCTCCTCAGTGCCCTCTTCTGTGACTTCCATGTATGCCTCATGGATAGCCTCAGATATCCTCAGGCTCTCTGCTGAGGAGATGCCAGAGAGATTGGCTGCAGGGCTGAACAGGTCAGTCATACCGAGGGATGTCAAGACAGATGTGAGGTTATATTTCTCCTCAATCTTCATGCGTGGGAGGTACACTTTCACTCTCTTCTTTTCCATCACCTTGGAACTGGTCCACTCTGTAAGTTTTTCAAAGCTGATTTTGTTCTCAAGCTGCAGAGAGAGGCAGAGAATGAAATGCATGGGATGCAAATCCAACTTCTTCCTACCACTCATTTCTATTAAGGCTAACATAAAAGTAAAACCCCAAACAGAATTGTTCCTGAAGTGCTTCCTATTGGCATCCTGCTTGCAGTGTATTAATTGCCTTTCCAGTACTGCCTGTGTCACTGTGCTTTTAGTCAATTCTTTACCAGCTTGACACATCTCCTTTTGTCCAACTAATCTTGTATTTCATGAGGAACAACTCAACAGTTTCACTAGCAAACTAGTCAGGGTGTGAAAGACATTGCAAAAATGAGGCCATGAAAATATAGCTATGGTTGAGAGTACCTAACAAGTACCACACATTTCTACACATTTCATAACTCTACAATTCAAAAATATTGATGAAATAGGAATAATAGTTCATATAATGCAGACTGCATTGGTTTTTCCCTTTCTCGAGTACAGATAAGTAATTTTATAACACTGCCCTTATATTCATCCTCTTCTGCAGGGCTACAGCAGCACTACACTGATTTACCTTCTTTTTATAAAACTGGGTTCAGGACTGTCCTAAGTGGCTCTGCCTGAGCATCTGGACAGATTTTGTGCTCCTCTCCCTGCCCAGCACAGCCATGGTGTGGGCAGCTGGAAAATCAGTGGATGGCACTACAGTCATAGCTCTTCTGCTTGCCCTGCCAGGGCCATACCTGAGCCAGGCCAGAGATGTCATCAGGCAGCAGCACCAACAGGCTCAGCTCTCCACTGGCATATGGAAGCTCCAGGATCTTAATTTTCTCTTCAGCCACTCTTGCCAGTTTGAAGGTACTGTTCTGACACATCATTTGCACAGGTCTGCTCTCTTGCTGTAAAAACAAAAATGTGAGATGATGTGATGTGAGGGAGCAACTTTTTTTCTTTGATCAGACAAATGTAGAAGGCATTTCAAAGGACAGGACTCAATCTTCAATCATGTTGCCTTTGGAGAAGGGCTGTGACTCCATTTTTGTCTCATCTGCTGGTGTGCTCTGTCAGACACAGCTTTAGTAAATCTGACAATGTGGGACCCAGGTAAACCATCCAGCCAATGACAAGAGAATTGTAAATACAACAAATACACAGCTGGCCAGAAGCTCTGTCTGTGCCCCCCACCTCTGTCACATTGAAGGGCACTTCCTGAGTGTCTTCTTTTTTAAACGGGGTCTTCCAAATCCCCTTGAAGTAAATGGCGTTCGCAAGGACCAGCGCAGTCTGAGGATTAACAGAGCTTGGCTCAAGGAAATCCTGGATCTGTCCTTTAAGAAAGAAGCAGGGCACAGAGTGGTAAGTTTCATAGCAGTAGTCTTGCTTTTCAGAAGATCAATCACTTGACTTTTCCTTCTCCAAAAGTCTGCACATGGAACTAAGGTTCATAAGAATGATTTAACAGTACACTGAAAGACTGGCATCTGGCCAAACATTTCTGCAAGAAGACAGGTAGGTTGAAGAGTGTTAGAGATTCCCAGGAATATTTCTAACCAGTGCTTGGGAAAAACAATCATATGGAAAAGAAGGAAAGGGAGAGGGAAGCTCCTACACAGATTTTCTCTTTCTCAATGTGTTTGTTTCTCACAGTTCATTCTAGGTTTTTCCTCCCACCCCGACACAGTAAATGCACACAAGATTCTGATAGTGTGATTACTTTGTCCCCTGGAAATCCGCTTCTTAGCCATCCAGAACATCCTTGTACAAATGTGCCAATGTTCTAGAGGAGCTGGGCCTAACTTTGCATGGGCTAAGCTTTCAAGATATAAAAACCGTGCATATAAAATGTGTATATTAAGTGTGCATATCGTGGCACCTCTACCTTTGCCAGATGTATTTAAAAGACTCTGTCACTGCCACACAGGTGGCATCCCTTTAGAGCCATCCCTTTCCACAGAAAATATCCACTAATGGGAACAGGAGGAGGAAATTTCTCCCCTAATGATTAGTCTTTTCAGAAACTGCTGAAATACAGTCATCAGAGGGAAGAATGTTTCATAATCTTGTCTCACTTACCATTGGTCTGATTTCTCACCCAGGAATTAATGCGCTGCCTGGCTTGATTTGATGCTGTTTTGAAGTTGACCATTTCTAGACCAGATCTGTACAGTTTCTTCACACATTTTAAGTAAATCTGTAAAGACACCAATTGTAGCCACCCAAAGAGTAACCTTTTTTAATACAGTATGAAAGTGAAATAAAATGTGGCTAATAAGATTTTTATTGATGTCATGGTTAAGGTGGCATATTATTGCTCTACTTCCTGAAAGAATTTGCTATAGCTGGGCCAGAAAAATTATTTTGTTTCATGACAATTTCAGTTCTGACCTTTTTATTACTTGACCAATTCAGAGCACATATGACAAATGTTTAAATATTTTCTGGAAGAAAGCCTGATCTAAACCACTGTTTTCAGGTTCATTTCAGACTATTTTATTATCTTTAGGTCCACTTCCATTTTTTAAAAGCATTTTTCTTTATTTTTAGATAGAAGAAGTTCCTTTGATTTAGAATGTTTGTATTTTTTATTTTGAAAATGTGAAAGAAAGATTTTAACACTTTCAAAATTTGTTTTTGAGGTGAGTTTTCCAGTGAAGGAATATGCCAGAATCAAATTATTTTCTGGGAAAAACAACAACAACAACAACAACAACAACAACAACAACAACAACAAACACCACAACCCCAACAAAGAACCAATTAAAATAAAATGCTTAGTGGGGAGTAAGGGATTACAATGCTAATAATTTTGTTTATTACTCCATTCATTTTTTTAATAGCACCATATTTTTGCCTCAGATCACTTCCCATGTAGACTGTTGCCAGGGCCATGGCAAAGGGGAAAGCCATGTAAATCCACACCAGTGGGGACTACTGGATTAATTGATCACCTACTCTGGCCAGTCCTCTTGGATTACAGAATTAGGCAGGGTTTAGCAAGAGATCACTTACCGGTAGGATCTGGCTTGTCTTTTCAGCATAGAGTCTGTTGGCAATGTGGAGTGAATAATTGGCTTCTGGTGCAGTGATATCAGAGAGAATTTCTTTAAACAGTAGGTGGATATTCACATTCTTGCCACACTGAGTTGTTGACAAGAAGATAAAAAAGCGTAGTTGTTAGGTTATTTTATGACAAAGAGGATTATTTATAAGGTACAAATAATGTGGGAAAACACACAGTGTTTGAACATTTGCAGAAGAACATGTAATACAGTCTAAGAGTTCCATGGGAGGGATGTTCAGGATAAGCAGCTAATGAGGTAGAATTCATTCACAGCCTGTTATGCCACTCACTCTAGTGGTAACAAGCAGAAAACCTCTGATGGACCTGAAATCACATAGCTCGGGAATGAGGTGGCAAAAAGAAAAATGCAGGTGTTAATTATTGCAATTGGTGACTTGGCATAGGTACAGAGGCTCTAATACCCAGCTGCTGCTTGCATTTTCATGGCATTTTTTTGCAGAAGCTGCAGATGGAAGAAGAGAGCTAAATGGCAAGGGAGTCAGAAAGTGTTGTGTAATAGAGTGAAAAAATGGATCACCTGTCTCAAGTCACAAGAACGGTGACACAGGTTAAAGCATGTAAGAAAACTGCACAATGATAAACAGTAGATTGGGCTTTATTTTTTGAGAATAATTATGTTGAACAGCTCCTTTCTAAATGCCTAACGAGTCCCTAAATGCTGTAGCTTTAGATACTACCTTTATCCAAAAAAAAGAAAAAAAAGTCCCATCTTTTTTTAAGTCCCACCTTGTGTTTTGGATCCCAAGTGAATGGGGACAGACCAGGCTTCATGGCTTTTGTTATCTTTACAGAGGCAGCAAATTAACATGGACAGAAGCACACAAGGTATCAAGGTACTGTGACCCCTCATGTTTCTCTTGGGATAGCAGTGGGAATTGGAGGCTGGAAAAGTTCTGGAGCTTTGTAACAGTGTGGTTACTTTCCATCCTTTGGGGATTCTGGGCTCTTTTCTAGTGAAGCATCTTCCTGTATCACTTAGGGGTCTCAGCTGCAAGTCTGCCTACTGTACCCTGGCTTCAGGTACTGAGACCTTTTCAGGTGCTGTACCCCACCACACTTGCAGGTGTGGAATTCATTCAACAGAAGTGCATCCCAGTGCCCAAAGCATCCTATCCTGTCCTGCCACTTGCAATATGTGCAGCCTGTCTTCTTTGTCTGGTGGTGTTTTATGGGGTTTTTTGTTTGCTTGGTTTTGTTCTTGGTTGTTTGCTTGGCGTTTGTTTTGTTGCTGTTGTTCTTTGGGCTTTGGTGGTTTGTTGTATTATTTTAAAACTTGCATCTCTTATATCAGGAGAATTAGTAAAGGTTTGGCAAGATGTTGAACTACTAAAAGCACAAAGTCTATTCTCAGGAAAAGGATGTGAAAAAGAAATCAATGTACCTTGGATTTCTGTGCCTTGGTCTGGGTACTTCCAAGTCCTGCAATTTTATCAAAGTGAAGAACCTGCAATTGAAAGTAGAAATTAGTTACGTGAGATCCACTGACAGTCACTGACTGCTAAAACTGTAGTTTTCACTAACTGAGTCTGATTAGCACATAGATGAACTGAGAAATTGCATGTGAGCTTTGAACCAGGCGCCACACTGAAAATTTGTGACTGTGACCTTCAGCTTAGATCCCTTCTTTTCCTGTTAATTGCATTTGGTCTATAAATCAGCTACAGCCTTACTGCATTCTATTTATAACTCTGACTCTTGTTTTCTGAACATTTCGTCTTTGGTATGTTTGAAGTTCTCTTTTCCACCTAGACCGAATTTGGTCCTAGAGATACTAGGAGCTGAAACAAGTGACCTGCCTTAACCATTCCTCCAAAGCTGCTCTTAATGAAAACCAAAGGCTGTTCTTGCTCTTCATGGGGAAATGCAGTAAGTGAAAAGTAGCTCCAGAAGCAAATCTCACTATTTGGAAAGCCATTCTTTTGCTAAGCAGGTTTGGAAGATATAAATGCATAATCTGCTGCCTCTTTGAATGGGATCAAAGTGAGTTTGTACCCGTTCATGTAACTTACCTTCTCCATCTGATACTCAGTGTTATTTCTTGCTCCCAGGTAGACCATGGCTAAGGCTGCAATCATGCTCAGGGGGCAATAAAAGATGTTGTCATTGGGATGGTGAAATTTCACCTCTTTGAATACATCAAAACAAAATTCTGCATTTGCTGCACTGATGGAGCCCATTGTGAAATCAGCGTTACCTAAAGCAAACAGGAATATGACTTTATGGTCATGATATTTTGTGCTTGTTTTAAAATGTACTGCCAGAAACTGCCAGTTCATTGC
The DNA here is from genome assembly GCA_013400775.1 of Chaetops frenatus. Classification (NCBI taxonomy): domain Eukaryota; kingdom Metazoa; phylum Chordata; class Aves; order Passeriformes; family Picathartidae; genus Chaetops; species Chaetops frenatus. The sequence goes on from VZTR01024578.1 coordinate 89,751, forward strand.
TGGTTTGTGCTGCTGAACCATGAATGATGTGAAGGCTACAAATTCTGTTATCATTAGAAATATTGTAACTCCTGACCTATTTACACACAAACAAAAAGTTTGTTTTCTTTTGGCAAGATATTAACAGGAAGATAGTACCTTGTACTTGCCTTTTAGGAAATAGAAAGTTTCATCCACCCTTCAATATGATAAATATAACATTGAATGGATGAGTTTCCCTATGGTCATCCAGAGTGCTGTGAGTGGTGTTTGGGGCAATGCAAACTTAATATTTCATTTCTTCTGTGGCTGCTCTCAATCTTTAAATCAAATGTAGTCAACTCACTAGACCCTTTGTGTACTTCTTACTGTGGCTTAGTACAACCAGCCACAAATTTGGAGGTTGCTTTCCTGTAATTTATAGGAATAATAGAAGTAAGTTGTTCTGTAAGACAGCTGCTTAGATGCTGCCATATAAATTCAGGGTTTTCTTGTGGTTCTGTTTCAGACATTTAGTCTCTGCTGATGGTTGTTGGCACAAGCATATATATATATATATATAATATATGGGTTTTGGCAGGGAGTGAGATTGAGAAAAGAGAAATGCCTTTATTCCAAATTATTGATATTATAAAATAATAATTTTAATGTGACAACAGGTTTCAAATTAAAAACTATTTCTATTCAATGCTCTGGTGCACAAGCCACATATTTTGTACAAAAGTATTTGACAGTCAAAGAGTATAAGATATATTGATAAGGCAAGGCAAAATTACTGTCGATGCTATCTTTTTACATACCTGTCTTATACTTACCTTAAAGTCCTTAAACATAATATCACTTCATTTTTACATCTTAAAGAATACAAATTAGAAATTACATTTTCTTGGAGAAATACTTACCCCACAAAGTTCAAAGAGGTGTGTAATAATCCAGCTTGCCAGCTGAACCTAAACAGCTCCCTGAGCTGTTGGTGATATATATTGCACAATTTGAGACACTCCCACTGTTGCCTTCAAGGAATCATCTTTTCAGTCACTGCTTTTTGTCACGACCTCTTGATTCATTGCACTCTGAAGCTTTGAGCAGACCAATGTTAAGCTGGTTCTCTATCTGCAGCAAGCCAACCTTTATTGATTGAAGTAAAACCTGATTTAAAAATGAATTATTAGAGCTTTTGCTGTAACTTTCTCTTCTCCCCAGCTGTGAGGCACTGTCAGTGCCAAAAGCACTTTAACACAGTACTCCCACCATTCATGAAAAGAAAGGGGGATGCTGGGCTAACTGCTGAAGGTCTGATAGATATGCAACAACTCATTGCAGCATCTATGCAGTGGAGAATGGTGGCCAAGGATGGTGGCCATCTGACCTTGCCAAAATAATACAATTCCAAGCAAAGCCAGCTGCAGAATGGTCATTCTGTGGAGAGGGGTTTGAAACGGATTTTTTTTTTTCCATGTTATAACTCAGAACTTTCTGTTTCTTTTTCAAGACTGAAGTAGTATTGAAAGGTGATTTGGTCTGACAAAATGCAGAAATATGTTTCTGGAGTTCAGAGACTGGTGTGGTGTATAGCTTGTACTTGTTAAAATCACAGCCACATCCATTTCTCTGCCTAGGTGAGACTACAGTATTTTACCTAAGGCCAAACTACAAGGGTCTACAGTACAGGTGTGCAGGAGGAGGGGAGAGGGGCTCTGAAGAGAAATCACATTTTGCTAAAACCTCATTTTGATGAAAACATTTAGAGCAAAAATGTTGAGATGACTTAGAGGCCTGAAGATGGGCATGGCAGAGGAAGAGATTTGAAGAACAGTCAGGAATTACATATTTCCTGGGCTGTAGGCCTGAACCCAGAGTATTCAGGTATTCAGAAATTTATTTAAACCATCCAGTGGGATTTAAGGAATGACTGAGAGTCAGCTTTTAATTTTCATTCTGTGCAGGTCAGGGCAACAAGGGCCATGGAACTTGCACAGGCTACTCTCATAGATCTTCCATACCTTGTAACTATGGCAGGTGAATAAACTACAGAATCTGTCTGCAGGAACATTCATGGTCTGTTAGACAATAATAATGCACAATATAAAACATAATTCAATTGTAAAAAGCTATTACTTTTAATTGAATAATAGGATTGATGAGCAGCAAAGAAACAAATCTGGCATCTGTAAAGGCCAGAGGGGTGGATAATAGAAATCCAAATTTGTAACTATTAAGTCACAGAGCATACAGCAGTAGGTGCACCCTCTGTGAAAAGGAAGGGGAGCTACTTTACCTTTAACAGTGTTGTTTGCCTGGCTGAAATGCAGGGATGTATGTGCAGAGCCTGATAATTGGGGTGGCTTTTAGTTTCCCAATTCAGAGAGATGATGTCATAGCAGCAATGAAGATGGGAAAATCTGAAGATAAGAAGGAGCTTTCATCTCACCTGGTTCAGTGTTCCTTATTCTGTGAGCTAGGCTGCTGTAACTTTTACTTTATCCATACTTACCAAACCATTGCTGCCTGAGGGCACAGGTTTTTTGTGCAAAGAGCTGTCATGTATATGTCATTAATTATTTTCCCATTTTCACATATTCACATTGGAGTTCCAGCTATTGCTCAAGCACATCTTTGAGGCTTCCACGAAGAATTTTCCTGGGCACCCAGACTCCTTTGTATGCTCTGGTTCAATTCATTTGTGTGGACCCCTGTGGAAATTGTCCAGGAAGGGCACACCAGGCCCTGCTAAAATGGCCATCTCTTTGCATAATGTCCAAGATTTTCTAAACCATTTTGTTATACCAGCTCTTCTGAGAAAGGGCATGCAGGTGTTTCTGGTTTGTTCTCCCATGCACTGCATTTGCCTTTTTTGTACCCTCTATATTTCATATGTCTGTATGTGCAACACGCTCACCACAACAGTTTCTATGCACAGGTACAGTGATTGAAAGTCTGAAACTGCTCAGCTGCTGAATTATACATCTACCCTGATATGAAAAACTACTTTGCCAAGACAGGCAGGATGGTTTAAAACAGCCAAAGTAGGGAAGCTCGTGGAAGAAAGAAAGTTTACTTCTGCCAGTAATCATGGATGGGGCAGTACAACTTCTCCAGAGAATAGTCTGTAACTTCAAACTGTTGGGTTAATTTTGGGGCATTTTAATACATCAACTGTTAGTGCAAAAGTGGTTACAGAATCAGCCTGGGAGTAGCAGCAAATTTTGATCAGTATGGGCTGTCCATATGCAGTCACCAACATACACCTGCTCTTTTGTAGCTTTGCCTAGTTAGGGCATTGGACCTGGGAAACAACGATGTTTCTCCTGAAATCCCAAAGCTTCAAGTGTGGTACTGCAAACAAAGCAAGACAAGTTAAAATCTGTTTCATATCCATGTTTGCCCCAAAAAAGAGGTGTGCAAGGACTCCCCTGCCCTTTGTGCCTAAACCAGTGCATGGTGTTTGCACCATGTTCTTCTCTGATGTTTCCATAAACAAGGAGACACGAAGAATCTGGGAAAGCAGCTCTTTCCAGCATTTCTATGTTCTTATTTTCACATTTAGTTTCTTTTGGTTGCTCAGCAGCTACTGGGCTGTGTTTGAGAGTAATATCTGCTTGTGCTTTTGATGGCTTGTCCATCTGCATCACACAGACTGTGCACTTTACTGTGCCTGAGTGCCTTTTTACTGGGATCCTAAGGAAACAGGACTTCCTACTATAAATCCTTCCACAAGTTATATTTCTAGGGAAATAAACACTAGTCTTCATATGGGGGAAAGGGGGGAAAGTGTGACTCAAAGCTGCCCTCTTTGGCTTTTTCAGTGACAATCTAAAAATCTTCCTTTGCCCTTCTTGTCTATCAATTGCAAAGCTTTCAAAGATGTAATAAAAATTATGTTATACATAGGTACTAAGAAACTGCACAATTTCTGAGAAAACTGAAGAGAACTGCAACCATCAGAGAGACTAGAGTTCAGTGGAAATGTGAATATGTAAATCGAGAGTTACTCAGTAATCAGGCTGTGAAAAGAGACAGATCTGGCTAGACCTTGCCATGGATCCTGACGCAAAGACGATTGGACATNTACTATTGGACATCTTTTGCTTTGCTTTTTGCCAACCTACACATTTGTAGGCTGTCATGTGTGCTGGAGTGGTTCAACACTTGGCATCGAGCCTGTCCTGGGGAGGAGGCAGTGGAATGCCCTTCAGGTGTATGTCTGCTCCAAGAACCATTTGGAGTTTCCAACTTTTCCCTGCTCTGCCAGATCTATTGCTTGGCATCGAACCTTCACAGACTACAGTTTCCCACAGGAGAAGCATTTGCTTC